>APFE031161839.1:33103-83220 GCA_000404065.3 Pinus taeda | reverse complement strand
ATTTTGTCCAAAAATTTCTAGTGAAAATGGGATCTCAGTTGCTTACAATAATCTTTGGGTTTCTACATAGCATTTGAATTGTGTCTATATATGCAATAGAAAATGTAATTGGTTTAAATGGATGAGATAATGCACAAAAGTGCATTATCTCATGCAAACTTGGTAATTCTATCAACTACCACCATGATGACACTCTTTCTTTCAGAATTGGGTAAACCTATGATAAAATTCACTGAGACCTCCTCCCAATGTTGACTTGGAAAGGCTAAAGGTTGTAATAGGCCCATGGTCTTAATTGTCTCAACTTTATTTTCCTATCAAACCAAACATCCTGCCACAAAATTTTGAATATCATATTTAAGGCCATCCCAAAAAAAATCCTTCTTGACCCTGTGGTAAGTTTCTAAAAAATCTTGGTGCCCTCCTAAGGGAGAGGTGCGTTGGTAAGGTTAATCGTCTCTGCAGATAGAGACGATCCCTCTAGCCTAATGAGTGGGTGTAGCAGCTGAAGTGCCAATCAAATAAACATCTTCCTAGATTCTAATTGAAAAGTAGAATAAGAGAGATGGCTTACCTTGCTTTGATGCTAATCTGATTTCCTTTGTTGAGATCCTTGAAACGCTTGTGTCAGAGACTTATTCCTACTTCTTTCAGTGCTTATGTACCTACACAAGTGATCAAGAGACAAACAAAGCATGCCAAAACTAATAGAAAATCCAATAATAACCTACTTAGTTGAACAAGGAATGCCAAGCCAATACATACATCAACATATATATTTTGGGAAGATGAACCATCAGTTGTATTATTATTTAGAGAATAAAGGGAAGCTTACAACCATAGCATTGATGTTTAAAGGCTCTCCTTGAGTGGTAATCCAAGTACAAGCCAAGAAACTCTCCACACACTCCTTCTCCAAGTCTAATGAATAGCCTCTAAGCACAAGCTCAACATAGGGGTGCAAATGGACATAGATCAACCATTTGGGAATGGTAGAGGGGGAATTTATAGGCTGGGAGAGGGAGTTAGGACTCCTCCAAATATAGTATTAGGCCCACATCTCAAGGAGGTAGCTCATAGGGATGAGACCAAGAGGTCAAATTAGGAGGATTCGACCTCATCTATGCGAAACCACCTCCATCTTGCCACTTTGGAAGCTTCTAGATTATGAAGATTCTCATCCTCTTTGGGAAAACTTCCTTTTTGAGACCATCATGGGTATGAGAGAGAATAGAGAGATTCCATTGCTAGCTTAACAAGGTGCAACAGGCGATCATCGCGGTTTTGATCTTCATAAGGGCAATGACCCTCATTTTAGGATTTCAAGAGCCATTTCTTCAAGGAAAGCTCCAGATATTTTCCAAGCAAAGTTAAAGGAGGGATTTGAGCTGTATACATGGATGCGTATAATGTATAATGATCATGTTTCTAGCACTTCAGGGTATGTCACAAGGAAGTGCAGGAGGCGTAACAAAATATTGTGTAACAAGGTGTGCAATTCCAAAGGGATATTTTGTTTGAGTTGGGAATTATTACAAAGATATAAGTGAACTTTGTACCATAATGAATCATTTTTCTAGCTAAATGTATTAGATGTAATGGGATCTTGTTGCAAATTTTGAATGAGTGTCCACACTTCTTCGTCCTTATTTTATTCAACCCTTGCTTCGGTTATCCAATCTGGTTGGATAATATAAATGGCACAAAGAAATGCTTCCACATCCTCATCCTTTCTTGACAATGTATCTGCAACAACATTTTACTTCCCTTTTTTGTAGATGATTTCAATGTCATAACCCAACATCTTTGTGACCCTTTTTGTTGCTCTTCTGAAGATAATATTTGTTCCAAAAATTATTTAAGACTATTATGATTTTCTTTTAGCTTAAAATGTCTTCCCATTAGGTAAGGTCACCATTTCTTTAGTGCATGTAGTATTGCCAACATTTCCTTCTCATAAATAGGTTTGTATAAATACTTTCCTTTGATTGGACGGATTTTAAAATCAATGGGTATTCCTTCTTGGATTAAAATAGCACCAATTCCATTTCCTAAGGCATCACATTCCATAATAAGGGTTTTTGTGGACTCTAGTGTAGCTAAGATTGGTGCTTAGCATATTTCCTCTTTAAGATGTTCAAAGGTCTTAGTTTCTCCTGGATTCCAAGAAAAGTCATCTTTCTCCAATGATGTTGTTATAAGTGCTACTATTCTTCCATAATTCTTAACAAACTTGCGATAATACCCTATCAACTCGCGAAATCCTCAAATATGTTTTATGGTTGTGGGTATTTTCCATTCCCTAATGGCTTTAATTTTATTAGGGCTACCTTAACACCCTCATGAGATATAATATGACCTAGATATTCCACCTCATGTACTCCAATGAAACATTTGGAGGTTTTTTCATATAATTGTTTCTCCTCCAATAGTTTTAGCACCCTGTCAACATGTTGAACATGATCCTTCCAAGACTTGTTGTAGATTAGTATATCATCAAAAAATACTAACACATATTTTCTAAGGAGGGGTTTGAAAATGAAATTCATCAAACCTTGAAATGTGGAAGGTGCATTGGTAAGGCCAAAAGGAATGACCAAAAATTCATAATGAACCTCATGACTTCAAAATATTGTTTCAAAATGTCTTTAGTATTCATTCTAATTTGATGATATCTTGAATGAAGATCCAACTTGGAGAGGTAAATTACTCCATGTAATTCATCCAACAATTCATCAATGACATGAATGGGAAATTTATCTTTAATAGTGATCTTGTTGATCTCCCTATAATACGGACCCATGTGCCATGATCCATCCTTCTTGTGCACCAATACTACTGGAGCAGGGAAAGAACTTTAACTAGGTTGAATTATACTAACCTCTAGCATTTCTGCAACCATGCATTAAATTTCACTCTTTTGGGCATAAGGATATTTGTAAGGCTTGATGTTTGGAGGAACACTTCCTGGAATTAAATGAATTGCATGATCATGGTCATGAATAGGTGGGAGGCCTTTGGGAGTCTCAAAAGCCTTGGAATGATTGTCCAAGACTTTTTGGAGATCTGTAGAAATAGATGATTTCAATGTTTGAATCTCTAGTGAGCATAATTGTGCAATTACGCCCCATTGTTCTTTCTTTAGAATCTTTGTCATGCCAATAGAGTTGATTATTTTTCCCAGTTTCCCTATGATACCCCTTAATTCAACTTCCTTTCCTTCCAAAAAAAATTCAAGAAAATTTCTTGAAAATTAAAAGCTACGTACCCAAAGATTGTAACCATTGGACTCCTAGTACAACATCAACACCACCCATTGGAATGGAAAGCATTGGACTATTCAATACATATTCCCCCATGGTGAGCTTGATATTATGGCACTTTCAAGAGAAATTTATAGTTCATCCATTTGCAACCATCACTTGACACTTTGGTGCTGCATATAAGAAGCAATTCAATTCTTTGGCTATCTTACAATGAATAAAATTATGGGTATTACCTGAATCAATCAGCATTGTTACCTTTTTCTTCTTGATATTCCTTCTATCTTGAGAGTTTGAGGATTGTTAATTCCTGCTAATGCATTATGAGATATGGTCATATTCGTTTTTCTTTATCTTGGGTTGGTTCCTAGTGTATATCCTCTTCTTTTGATGTTTCTTGTTCCTTTTCGTCCTCCTCTTCACAATCTATGTAAAATAATTGCTTCTAAGCACACTTATGGAATTTAGTGTATTTTATATCATAACTGTAACATAGCCCTTTCTCTCTTTTTTCTTCCAATTTTTGTGGTGTCAACCTTGTAGGTTGTAGAAGGCTAGGAGAAACAACACTTCCATATTTATAGTTGTGAGTGGTAGACTTCCTTGTTGCCATAATTTTTCTTTCAACTTCTTTTTCCACCCTGCATGCCTTCTCTAATGAATCAAGTTCCGAAAGGAAAACCTCATGTTGGATGTTATCCTTTAAAGTCCCTATGAAGACATAAATCCCATGCTCCTCTAGAATATCATTTACTCTCATGTTCAGTTTTTGGAAGTCCTTAATGTGATTCTTCATTGAACCCTTTTGTTTGAGATTTATTAATTGACTAAAGAAGGCATTTCTCTTTGTATCCTCATAATGTGTTATCATTTCCTCCATAAAAATTCACCAAGTGACAAGTGGTTTACGGGAACAAAGCCATCGATACCATAAAAGTTGATTGGGTTCTAGATATAAATATGCAATGTGTACCTTTTGTGTGTATTTCACATTATGGAGATCAAAATATTGCTCCATCTATAATATCCATGTTACTGAATCCTTGCCAGAAAACTTCCTCATATGAATCTTTGGAATATGGTGGGTCTTCAATCCAAAGTTAGAGTCTCTGAAATCATGATTAACATTCATTTTATCATGTCATGAGTTTCATCAAATACCTTTTAGCCATTAGGAAGCATTTCTTGTAGCAACTTTGTCAAACCTTCCATGTTAGCATCCATGTTTGCTTTAAATCCATCCTTTAAACCTTCCATGTCTGCTTTTAATCCATCCTTCAAACCTTCCATGTCTGTTTTTAATCCGTACTTCAAACCTTCCATGTTTGATTTTAAACCCTCCATGTCCCCTTCTAGTTCATCTTTGGTTGCTCTTTGTGAAAGTGAAATTTGTTGCACTTGGTCCCATAATTTTGATATATAATGTTCAATTTTTCCTCTTTATGCATCATAGCAGAGCTTTCTAAGGGATTAATGGGTGTATAGTTGTTTTGTTTGGGAGGCATTTTAGAACCCAATATTGATATCTATGCTTCAATATTCTCTTGGAATCACTTCAAACTAATTTTTCAAACAAAAGTTATGTAAACTTTAAAAAAATACACACCTTTTTCTTGCTTTTTAGGAGCTCGATATTGAAGTTGTTGTACCTCTATAATTTCAGATCTCCAAGGTATAAAATTTCATCTTGTGGTTGCCCTCTAAGTCTTATTTGGAACCCCTCAAGTCAGACCAAGATTGGATTATTCTAGAAATAGTTATTCCTGATCTCCCATGATGGCCTGATTATAGACTAGTTCAGTAGAGTGAACTTGGACGGAGTTCCATGTTTCATTGTTTCGACCTTCGGCCTTGAAAATCATACAAAAGAAACTCAATGCCATTCACTTTTAATTATTTATTTTTTATGAAATTCAAATCCAATGCTCGGAGAGAAAGTTATGATGATTTTCCGTAGGTCACTTGTTTGAGATTGAATTCTAGAGCCTGCAAAAACCTAACTACCTCATATCATATCTCCCAAAATATAGTTAACTAAACTCTAAAATTTTTACAAGAAGTTAACCACAATTTCGGTTCCATGTGATCAAAATTTCAGCTTCTGAAGCTTCGTATAAAATAATGTATAGAAAAAATACCAAGATGATCTATTTGAAGCAGCGAAACCTTAAAATCTAAAGCTCTAATACCAAATGTTATGCAACTAACTCATAAAATAGAAGAAAAGATAGATCAAATACTTGAGAATTAGCGTGTTCGAGAGGGAAACATCCTTTACATCACATAAATGAACAATTCTTGGATCATACAAATGAAAAGACCTCTTATCTATATACAGGAGTCTAAGGGGTCACAATATAATTAGAGCCTCCATAACAATAATAATGTAAGAGCACAACAATAACAATTGTGGGCTTCTATGGGGCACAATAATAACAATATGGGGACTATGGGTGCAACAATAACAATAATGGGGCTACACTAACAATCAAAATAAGGGTCTACACCAGTATTATAGGGACCTAACATGGTTCCATTTGTGCCATTCTTGATTGAACACAACATAAGATTCAAAAATATTGTAATGTTTCGAATTAGAAAGGGTAGTGAAGTTCTCCCTTCAATTGGTCAAATAAGACATCAATCCTAGGAAACATATACCTATTCTTGAAGGTTACCTTGTTCAACTGCCTATAATCAATGCACAATCTAAGAGTACCATCCTTCTTCTTCACAAACAATATTGGTGCACCCCATAATGTGTCCCTTGTCAAGCATTTACTTCAACTGTAACTTTAGTTCCACTAACTCTGGAGTGCTTATCCTGTATGTTGCCTTTGATGTTGGTGTTGCCCCTGGTACCAACTCAATAGAAAATTCCACTTCCCTGTGAGGTGGAAAATCTGGAATCTCTGCTGGGAATACATCCTAGAAACATTGCAAAACTAGATACTTCTTCAAGAAATTTGCAAGCTCAACTTCGTCACCTATGTCACTAAAATATATACTGCAAACAATACACATCCTTTTTTGCGACTACGCTTGGCCTGCATAGTTGTAACCATCCTCACTGATCTTTCCTTCTTCTTACCTTGCAAGATTCTTTGTTCTTCATTGTTATCCAGGTACTCAATAAACTTGTCATAGAAATCTACTTTGGTCCTATGAAGGTACAACCAATCCATACCCAGAAGCATATTGTATGATCCCAATGAAAGCACATTCATATGCATTGATGTAGGCATACCATTCAACTCAAATGAAAAAGCTCTTACCCAATTATGAACTCTTTTCTTAGTACTTATATCCAACTACACTAACCAAGACTCTACATGCACTTACTTGTTTAAACCACACTCATCCACCAGGTCAGGATTAATATATCTATAATTAGATCCAGAGTCACGAAAAATAGAAATAACCCGATCACAAAGCTTATTTTCCTTCTCAATAATAGATGTTTGGTGATCCCCTTGCCTATTATCCAACACAGTATAAATTTGAGGAATACTTTTTTCAACATCCCCCACTGTGTGTGCCTCCTGAGCACTGTAGATCTGCGGTCTACCACCCAAATGTTGTGGAAAATCTCTCATGTGATGTTTTCCACCACAAGGCCAACACTATAAAGGCTTCCTTCCATCACCCTTGTTCTTCTCCTAAGATTGAAATCCATGTCCTCTGTCTGATGCATTAAACTTGTTAAGCAGTGTTGCATTCTCTTTGTTACCTATATCCTGAGGTCTTGTTCGCTTCTTATCCCATTTTCCTTTAGTCTTGTCACTACCCTTCCAATCCTACTTAGTCTTAGACCTACGCTTCAATTGCTCATAAAAATGTTTTAGCTTTCTGATGGCTTCCTCCAGTGATCTAGGCTCATTGAACTCGATCCAGTCTTTGAACGATATTAACAACCCACTAATGAATTTTTGAATCTTCGTTTTCCCCTCCTTAATATAAGGCACATATCTCAACAACTCCAAGAATCTGCTAGTATACTCCTCATCTATCATAGATCCCATATTTAGCTGATAGAACTCCTTTTCCCTATCATCATAGTATCTCTCGAATAAATGCTTCCTGAAAAGTCTCTTGAACTCGCTCCAAAATCAACTCCTCTTCACGAATGCCTTTAACATTCTTTACATCTTCCCACCAAATTTTTTCTTTACCTTTTGATAATGAACATAATTATTTTTTCCTTCATGTTATTTAAGTAATCATGCAGCGAGAAGAACTTATTAATCCCAAGTAATCACGCTTAGGCATCCCATGACTTCTTCATTTCCCCATCAAATGTAGGTGGATTTTCTTTCTTGAACTCATTTGAAAAATATCCCATGTCACTCCTCCTATAAGGATGATAACAATGATGACCATGATACCTGTCTAAACCAAAATTAGAGTAAATCCCATGTCCACTGCCTCGTCTATCAGGTGTATCAAATAACCTTCCATCTCTAATGTTATCATCTCTATCTGACTTGTGCCCACCATGAGACCTGCTACCATATGCTTCATTAGTCCTGTCCTCATGTCCATGACTGATCCTAAGTGGTCCCTATCTCTGAAAATATAAAAAACTCTGAAGGATAATTGTGTTGACATATGATTGTTTCTCCTATGCCCTGACAAATCTCTCTTGTGACTGAATGATTCTATCATTATCTACTTTGCAACTTCTTATTTCTACCTTCAAACTTCTCAAAGTGTCTACTATTAGAGGGGAGTACTCATCACCATGCTTCTCATTTGATATGTAGGAAGAGTCACGTGAAATATAGTCCACCATTTTTCTTATCATCTTTAATCTTCTTCTTACAAATATACCATGTTAGCTAAACCAAAATATAAACATAATCAACATACCTCAGTGAAGTTCAGTGGAGACTACCTTGTCTACAAGATCAATCCAGATTAGCATAAGATATATATATATATATATATAATGAAATCATCATATTCATCATCTCAATACCAACCTATGCATGATGACACAACTGCAACAATGGCCATCACCATGCATACCTAACACACACATAGACCACAAGTATAATGAACACATGCAAATGACATGCAGTCATGAAAAACACACCCCAACAAGAACATCATCAACTTCTATATGAAAATACAACTACAAACATGACAACCACTATGCATACATACCAATATCATATACAACCTTCATGCATGCATGACAAGCACATTGTGGCCATTCAGTCCTAGTGTTGAACCTAAGAGCTCTAATACCACTTTGTGGTATTAGATATCACCCAAAGAGAATGAAAACCCACTGTGTAACACCCTCCTCCCACACTTACCCAAGCTTACGGTCCACTAGGGTAAATATGTGATGAAGAGTTACTATGATATGACTCAACCTCATAGATCACCTTAAGGAAATAGAGTTGACAAACCAAGATGTTATTGACTTCCCTCAAGTGCTACAAGACCCTCAAGAGCTAAACCACCCTTCCAGGTGCCCAAACCTTGAGTTAACTTTCTTTTTCACTGATTTGGACTCCGTGGTGTTGGCATAACACTACCTGAATTTGATTGTAACCCTCCAGTCACATGCATAATCCTGGAAGGGAATGACTATAGTATTTTTTACCTAGTTTTGTGCCAGCGACTGCGAGATCTAATCCACTTTTTCAGGGATAAGACCCAGGCCTCTGCCTAGAACTAACTGAAACTCTAAAAAATGATACATAACATAGAGACAAAGCTTTTAATGCAAAAATTGATCAAGGATGTAACCTAACCCATCCCAACCATGACAATTTTTTTGTCAAACACATCATGAACAAGTAATGTACAAGTCAGAAATACACATCTAAACATAGGGGTCTCATACTTATATGAGAATTGTCAAGAAGGTATGATGCCCTCACACAATAGTTGTAATATCATCTATTAGGTCATGCATTCATTAACATTTCATTTATTAACCAAAATATGATGAGAGCCATAACTCAGGTATGTCACAAAACCATGCTTATAACCAACATATAACCATATAAATATCAATGATGAAACAACCATTAAAGCCACATAATGACAAGTATAAATACTCATGATTTACAAGAGAAAAGGATCTCTTATTAACATATGAAAAACCAACCAAGTTAGGGACTTCCACATACCACCTGACCATAGCTTGGGCTGAACCAAATCTCTCTTTCAACCAATCACCCCCGTGCCACATTCCAAGCATGAAGTGGGATCTCATGGAATTTCCAAGGCTTCTAGAGGCAAAGAAACCTCAACCCTCAACCAGTGATTCCACCTCATGGTCGAACATCACTAACATCACCAGATCAGTCTCTACCCAAGTTGTCCAAGGTTCTAGAGCATTTGTTCCAACCGAGCTTCAGGACTAGTATCTCACCACATAACTATCGCAGAGCTCTAGAGCATTTGTCCAACCAAAGCTCCAGGACTAGTAACTAAACCCACCAAGGGATCTATAGTGTTTTTCCAACCAAGGCTTTAGGAACTAATAACTCAACCCATAACCATAAGTAACATGGGCACCAATCAGAAAACAAAAGAGAAAACCCACAACACCATGGCTATCTAGGAAATGGAAAGGCTAGGAAAAACCATTGTCAATCCAGGAAATCCCCCATGCCAATGATAGATCACAACCAAACAACCACATGCATACACCATGCATGCCAAAACTAGTAATGAAATCATACATGTAACTCACAAACATGTTGTAGTTGTTGATCATGTTGCTCCCTTATGCTTTCCTTCTTTTCCTTTGCCTTCTTGCTCCAAATCCAAAGTGTGTCAAAAAATCCTTCAAGATTTCTCCAAGAAAACTGTAAGTGTGTAAGAGTATGAGAGAGAGAATAGAGAGATAATTCCAAGCTAAAATTGACAAAAATTTTGAATTGATCCTCATAAGCCTTTTTATCATTGAGACCTATGTTTTCTTCATTTTTCTCTGTTTTCCTTCAATTTCTTCCTCACATGCAACATGTGATATTTCATCTTCATGTTCTCCTATTTACCATTATTTTCATAAATAAAATGTCAATTAATGCCACTTGGCCTTTTCCATTGCCTTTGCCAATTCCCATAGCCATTAATTAATCACAAGTGATCCCCATCATTATGTTTTTTCCCAACATTCAGCTTGGAATATGTATCCCATGACCTTGGTTATTATTTTTCGTTTATTTACCTTATTACATGGATTTTTAACCGAGGTTGTTACAAAGTTGGGGGGGGGGGGGGGGGGTGGGTTGATAAAGGGGTATACAAAGAGAGTAGTGAGGAATAATGAGAGAGGAAGGGAGCGAGGGAAAGGGATGGAAGAGGGAAAGAGAGAGGAGTGGAGTTGTGTAGTGAGAGAGAGGAAACAGAAGAGGGGGAGGACTTAGTGACTGAGAGGGAGATAAAGACATGGTAGAGAGAGGTAGATATGAAAATAGGGGGATTATGGGAGTGGGGGAGAGGGTTGGGAGGGAGGAAGAGTGAGTGGGTGAGTGAGAGGCATAATAAGTATGGGGTAAAGAGGGAAAAGAGGGGGAGAGAGAGGGGGGGGGGAGAGGGGGGGGGGGGGGGTGGTTGCGGGGCAAGGGAGAGGGGGAGGGGGAGAGAGGGGGGGGGGGAAGGGGAAAGGGACAGTGACCCGTGACTGAGAGGGAGATAGAGTGAAAGGGTAGAAAGAGAGGTAGATATGAAAATAGGGGTAATTTTTGGGGAGCAAGGGAGAGAGTGGAGGGTGGGGGGAAGAGTGAGCGTTGAGTGAGAGGCATAAAGAGTGAGGGGGTAAAGAGGGAAAAAAGGGAGAGGTGTGAGAGAGAGGAGAAGAGGGGTGGGAGACAGAGAGAGAGAGGAGAGAGGGGGGGGGAATGGAGAGGAGAGAGAGAGAGAGAGAGGAGAAGAGAGAGACGAGCGAGCGGAGAAGGAGGAGAGAGAGAGAGAGAGAGAGAAGAGAGAGTGAGATAGGGTGGGAGGGGGAGAGGGATGGATAGAGTGGAGGGGAGGAAGGGGAGGTTGGGATAGTTAATAGCCAAAGTTGACCAAATTTGTTATAACCATTAATATGATCCTTTCAAAGAAGATTTAGTATACTTGTGCAAAAGAAAATTATGTTAGCTTAGGACACAATCAGTGCAGGTAGGAACTTTATCCATGATCATTCTTATTCTTACCGCATAATCTAATCAAGAAGCCTTACAAAAGGGCACTAGGTTTTTAACTCAATCGATTGGGAAATGAAACGAAAATGAAACTCCAACTTCCATTCAGTCATTAAAGGGGGTGATTTTTTACAGGTGGTATCAAAGTAAAGCTTCAACACTAATTGCTATGGGACAAACTCAACTGAAAGGATTAAAATGTTAATCTTTTATGATGATGACTTATTACTAACAATTGAAATTGCTTGTCTTAGTACTAAAGAGAAGACGTAGGTCAATGATAAGAGAACAGGTAAAGTTACAACGAAGATAGATGGTGTAATGCCCATTAGAGGGAACTTCACACATAAAAAATGAGGAATTTTATGAGAGGAGGAATGTAGAAACACCTATGGATATGGAAAAAGCTATGAGAAGTCTAAAAGTAAGGCTTCAAAGCTACAGGGAAAACAATGAAAGACTTATCAGGGAAAAGGAGAAGCAATCAAAATTGAATGTCATGTTGCTACATAGTCTATTTCAAATTCAGAAACATTCGTAGTAGGCATGTTTTCCTCAACCATGGAACAAGTACAATGCAAAAGAATGGAGCCCCTTCTCCTCCTAGCACCCTGATATTTAACATACCTTGATAACCATCTAGGTTTAGGGGTTTAAATTCCTCAACACTCAATGTGATAAGGTTTTATACCTTCTAAAGCATTCTTGAAAGTCCTCATGTATCCATCTTTGTATGCTTGAGTGATGGGGCTGAAATGGCATCCACTCATACCATGGTGGTCAACTACGTAGGCCAATTTGTGAGAGGCATAAATTTTTCATATGATCTCTAATTGAGGTGATATTTGGACCATCATAAATACGTTCGAGTGTATATCAATTTCAAGGGTGCATTCACATCGTTTAAACCCTGCAACTCTAGAAAACATCATTTGATCCCTCAAAATGGCTCCCAAAGGTTCTAGACCCATATTTTTCAAACTGGAACCCCAAGAGGGCTATGAATTTTTTATGTTAGATGGGAATGGAAGCATGTTCAGAGAGGAGAGGAAATTGAGGGACTACATAGGTAGTGAAGATATTCCTTTCTGTAATTGCAACTAGTTGGGAAGGCATTTGTACAATTTGTGGAGATCTTGGTCTCAATATGTAGAGAGTTTTTTTCTACTTCTCTATCTTTGAAGAAGAGTGATCTTCAAGCTCATCAATTTCCCTACGAAATTAAGTTTCCCCGATGGTATCACGATTTGGCTACAGGGTGGCCAACTGTAGACAAAACATGCACAATTGAGCATATGGTTGGGTGGAAAAGAGCACACCCTTCTTCAGCTGTGGGTAATTGATTTTAGATGAGTTCCTTCACTTGTTTTAAATGACGTGTATCACCTTTAATTAACTTGTTATTTCTTGTTTGAATTGATGTATCTACTGGATAATTTTATGGAAGTATGATTGTAATATCATGACTAGGTATACTAGGTTATATAAAAATATTTCTAACCATGTCGATGGAAAACTTGGACACCCTTTCTGATGATATGCTTCATAGGTGAAACATTAATTTTCTATAAGAGGACTCAACAAGCCAAAGTTTTCATCAAACATTTGAAGATAAGCTTTATAACGTACAACTATACTCTCATGATCCCTACAACTTTAGTCAAAAGGTCTACCTAGACCACTGAACATGAAGGGAGCATTAAAGTACTCCTCAAGTGAACTAGATATTACTATTGTTCCATAAACACTACTTTGGAAATAAGTATAGCCTTTGGAATATCCATTTTGTTGACCTCTAAAATTTATTTTGTCTCAACAAGTACCCTTGAGAAATTCAAGTCGAGGGAGCATCATCCCACAAGGGTAATGAGTAAATGTTGACTCCTCATAAATCTGACTCATAATTTTAATGTAGCTCTTAGGACATACAATTATAATAAATATTTCTTATTTACCAAGTGTATGTGCAATTAACTTTGTAATCTTTACCACTGTAAAATGTAAAAAACTAGTAGACAAGGGTCCTTAATTTGAACAAAACAAAAGGACATGAGTAATTAAAAAGATGTGAGTTCTTCTATGCTTGCATCACAAATATTCTAGCTTTAATCCAATGCAAGAAATTCCTCTTGAAATGGTATAGTTCAATTAGAATGTATAACCCCCCCGATTGGAGACTTTATGCACATGGAATTTTGTTAGAATTGGGAAGTTGACTAGGTGTGGTTCCAAGAAGGTTGGTAATTGAAATTTAGCTAATGATTGAAAAACTCTATCATGCTATAGATGAGATGTTAATCTAGAGCCTCCTAAATGAGCAATGTTGATTTTGGCATAGGCTTATTTGATATGGTCAAGCTTTACTCCAAGCATGGAAAATACTTAATGTGACCTGAGTGTATACTTGTATGTACATTATTAAATCATCAATGTTTTTATGGTATTTCTATCCTTAGACAGAAATATTGCATAATGCAACCATACAAAGTCTAAGACAACTATCTAGAACCATGAGCCCCAGGGTTTGTTATCAATCTAATGGGAGATAGATGGTGACTAACACTAGTCTTAGATGTTGGTCCACTAGTAAGCATTTGTAAATGAGACTTGTAGCTCCCACAAGATTTAATGAGCCTTGTCATCATACCATTAAGTGAATGAATGTCGATCCTTGCATCAAATGGCTTAGCTAGCATTTTGACCTCGTGAAAGTATGTTAAATCTTCATATGGAATGAGTTGTAAAATCCAAAAATGGGTTTGTATATCATTTTTGTAATCTATAGAGCTTTTAATGATGGTATAACATGTTGATTATGATGACGACTACCAATTGATTGAAGTGTCTTCACCGCCTCGAGATTTGACAATTCGAAAGATTATGCAAGTGTAAATCCCCATGTCGAAGAGACAATACTAGCTATAATTATTTAGCATTGGCATTGTGTACATTAAACCTTCCTAGGATGCAAATAGTGATCTGCCCTTTTCCAATTAATTATTTAAATTTTGAGATTTGACTTAAAAGTATATGCCAAGAGAAAACTCCCTCACCACATCAATTTAATTCTCAAGAACCCAAACTTACTAGCATTGTTGTGGCTATCTTTAAACCCATTCACAATACATTAAAAATGATTTATTCTTAAAACTATTTTTAAATTCACAATAAACTTTTCATTCTTCTATTTATTTCTTTATCTAAAAACGATTTATTCTTAAAACTATTTATAAATTCACAATAAACTTTTCAATCTTCTATTTATTTATTTATTTTATTCGTATCTTTTTGCAGAACGTTTCTATTTATTTATTTTATTCGTAGCTTGATGTAGAACGTTCTTTTATACACAGTAACAGCGACCTAGAAACAACCGAATACTTTCAAAAATAAAAATAAGAACCACTTTTGTATAAATTATTTTAAAATGATATCCCACATTTTAATGCCATGGAAAATATACCATTTCCACCTTTGGGCAAAGCCAAGAGCATGAAAGCCAAATCTCAAGACACTCTCAAAGCTGCCAGGCATTTATCTCTGATTGGTAATTTCTTGCCCAGAGCACGAATCATTAATGTGTTGTTGGTCAGATCACTGACAACACCGGAACAACCACAATGAATGGTGACTAGCCCTTGGTCATGCTATTACAGCTACAATCACAGGAAATAGGGTTGGTTTTAATGGCAAGTAATTATCAAGTCTCATCATGTCCAACAACAACCTATCTAGGCCTAGGCTAATGTCTAATTTAAACCCATTTTTCCCCATCAGATCTGAAACCTGATTCCATCATTTAATTCGTTGCTTCTTTTGAAATCTGAAAGCTAAACTTGGGAGTTTAATGAAGCTTGCAATTGCGAAAAATGCCAACGTACGTTCAGCTGAGGTGCACTCTGTTACCTGGGGGAGAAAGAGATCCGATCCCTAGAATAAATGAATCTGTAATGATCACTGTTGCTAGTTTTTGACATATATAAGTCCCACCGAGAATGAGTACATTGCATTACATGATTTGCCCATCTCTGTTGAAGGAGAGGCATAAGGTGGTAATGAAATGGGGAAGGATACTGAAGGGCCAGCTAGCAGGTTTTCTGGGCTTCTCCTTATTCCTCCTCGGGACAATAATGTAATCCCTAAGATGGACAGGAGGCTGAGGATGACAGAGGTGATATTGCGTTTCACTGTGGTGATTTTTGCTCTTGTTTCAGCAATCATCGTAGGAACTGCGTCTGCAACACGAGACATATTCGGATTACAGAAACATGTCCGATTCACATTGCTGAAAACACTACTGTGAGTTTTATATGATTTTGTTTCTGCTAAACTTGTGGTTTTTTTGAAATTAGGTACCTTTAGAAACAATGCAGGGCAGATAAAATCTGACATGGGTTCTTTGTTTTTAATCCAGATTCTTAGTCATTGTAGATGGAATTGTTGCATTATACTCTCTTCTGCAAGGGTTGAGGTGCTTTTCAAGCCTGTATATGCAAAGCATTCTGTTGAGCAAGCCATTGGCGTGGGCTATACTTTTTTGTGATCAGGTATGCCCATCTGAGTGTCTATTTCAGTATTTTGCACTAAGACATAGGTCCCATTGGTACTGTAAGGCTTCAGGAGCACATAAATAATAAGAAATTCTGAACTATGTTATAGAGCCCTGGTACTGGTTGAGCTGGTTCATCTATTCTGTGTGCATTTCACAGTATTGAAACTAGAAGACTACTTGGGTTTGTAAGTAACTAGTGGACGGCATAAACTTAAAGTTGCTCAACATGTCCGATTGAATTTTAGTATCTGATCCCATTGCTCTCTATGTCTTGGCTTCTCATGAACTCGGTATAAATACTCAGAGATTGAGAGAAGTTCGAACATTTCCCACATGTGAGTTTAAATATTTAGTTCTACTCTTCTCACTGTGACCCAATTCCCCATTGATGCTACATAAATAGTAAATACCCATTTAGGATGAAGAGGTTTGAGTGCTTTTCATATTTGATTTATAACGTTTAGTTGGTCTTTTTTTTCACCGACGTCACACTTTTAAAAAGGGCCTCAATACCCCTATGTGTGTCAGTCAAGGAATGTGCTGTGGTGAAGTCTACAAAACCTTCAAACTCAGGAGATCAAAATTTAATGTCCGTAGATTTGAGTCAGGAGTGGTTTTCTGGTCTGGAGTTTTTGAATGACACAGAGCCTGCTAAATTTGCAGGGGTAAGGAGATCAAATTTTAATGTCCTTAGATTGGTGGAAGGAAAGATTTGAGTCAGGAGTTTTTGAATGACCTGGAGCCTGCTAAATTTTGAAGGGGTAAGGAAGGTAGGAAGAAAGGAAAAATTATGCAGGGGTAAAGAAGGTAGGAAGAAAGGAAAATCTAGAAAATGAAACCAAAGGAGCAGATTGTGATGTATTATAATTTAATTGTCAAATCAGTAATGAGCATATTCATCACCCACTGCTATTGGCTAATGCAAAATGACTCATCATTGTTATTCAAGGAAAACCATGCCCATCTGTAATTACCCACCAGTGGTCTGGTCTCTAAGAGGCCAGACTTTCACTCCTGCTAGATGCATTAAGGTCTTCAACTGTTAACTTATTTCCTTAAATCTGAGCTCTTAGCCAAACAAAAATAGTTTTAGGGCATACTTAAAACCCAACAAAAATAATTTTAAGACATACTTGAAACCCAATTCCTGATTTACATCCCATCCCAAATCACCATTAGAGTTCTATAAATCCCTCCATTTTTTTTTGACCCGATACCCCAAATCACTATTAAAGCATCGCACTATCGCACCTTGGATGATTGATGACAACGCGGTGTTTTAAGAGGATATGGCTTTTGCTATCCCACAGCAAACACAGTCCAACTGTTCCAGGTGAACAGGGCGCTGCACTTGTTGAACCTGTTCAACTTCATGTTCAGGAGGTTCTTCCATTAAAGCCAGGGTCCTGATGGGGTCAAATACCCAATTAGGGTTAAGAGAGAAATGTACACATTTGCTAACAATGTAACAACAAAGACTTTAGAAATTGAAGATTTCATTTCCAGTTCTGTGTTCATAGGTGAATTGTCTTTAGTTCAATCTCCCCTAAAGATCCATGCACAACTCCACATCCAGTGCCATGAGTTGAACTTCCATGACTCCACATACAGTACCCAAAGTTGAAATTCCATTAATAAAGTAAATTCAGTGTTGAATGCCCTACTCCAACAATTTGGTTAACAGCGACTCCACGTACAGTACCCTAAGTTGAATTTCCATTAATAAAGTAAATTCAGTGTTGAATGCCCTGCTCCACCAATTACTAGTTGGTGGTTTTGATGCTTTTGAGTTACTGAAAAAATGTCCTGCTATAAATTTGTTCTCTCCACAAGGCTACCAAAGAGCTAGGGCTAGGGCCGTTATGTTCTTTTCTTAAGTCTGAATACTGAATTTCAATAAGAGAATGCAGATTGTCTGCCTGCTGCTTTACAGCATAGTCTGTATGGTCTTAATTTATTTTATGATGCCCTTCTATGTTGTTTTCATTTTTTTAAAAGAGCTGATTATAAAACCTATGCAATGAGCAGACGATGGCCTATGTTACCTTCGCCGCGGCAGCATCGAGTACAGAAGCAGCGTATATTTCAGAGCAGGGGCAGGAAGAATTTGGGTGGCTCAATACATGCATGTTTTTCAGGGCATATTGCTTCAAATGTGGAGCTGGATTGATTAACGCATTCTTGGCAGCTATATGTATGGTGATTGTCTCTGGAATGTCTGCATTTCATCTTTTCAGACTATATGGCGGAAAACAGACAAGTGTTACCGTGAACACTAGATAAACTGCTCAAACCTATTTAATGGGATATAAAATGCTTACTCTAATTGTATGATAAGTTGCTTAAATAGCCCACCCACAGTTTCCTGTAACTATTGACCTGATACCTTACAGTACAAAATCAGGCCTTTGTATTTTGGACAATCATATGTTTTTATCTATAATTTATAGATTTATTAAGACCTATAAAGTCAAAATCTTAAAAGGCAGTAGAGTTGGTCCCTAAATGTTCTGGATGGTCTCTTTATTGCGTGAAAGCTACTGAGTTTAATGGGTAGCTCTGAAATGACAGAGAATTGAAGGCAGTGTTCAGCAATTAATCATGGATGATCTTTTTATTGCGTGAAAGGTAGCGAGTCCAATGGGTAGATCTGAAATGATACAGGGATATGAAGGCAGTATTTAACTAATCCTGAACAAATAATCCATTGCAATATATATTTTCGCTGTTTGTATATAGATCAAACAGTAGTCAGGTTTCATTTTAAGCTGTTTTTTTGCAATTCACATAATTTTGAACGAACCATATTGGTTTGAAACCTTGGCTAAAAACGTATGAAATGATTAATCCAAAAGAATTTATCAATGTCAAATTTTGCATAGTAATGTATTTATAGAAATTATCAATGTCAAATTTTGCATAGTAATGTATTTATAGAAATTAAATAGATTATAAATATTGATATGATTAATCTATAATAATACTAAAATATTAGTGGTTATTTTTATTTTTTTTTTTTTTTTGAATTATCATAACGGGCCGTTTTAATATATAGTCATTATTTAAATTATTTATTTTTAATACATAATATCATAATTTAAATATTATTGATTTTTATTTATTTTTGATTTTTTTATTATTTCCCATTAATCATTTTTTAATATATTTGATTTTTAATAAATTAATTTAAATAATTATTTTCAAAACTATTGGTTTAATATTGTTTTAATAATAATTAATATCATATTTATATTTATTGATTTGATTTTATTTTCTAGTTAGTTATTAAATATAATATATATATATATATATATATATTTCCATTAATTAATAGATTTTTTAATTATATTGATTTTAATAAATTAATTTGAATATTATTTTTCAAAAACTAATTGTTACTATTAATATTTATTTTTAATAAATTAATAAACTAATATCATAATTTAAATATTATTTTTCAAAAATAGTGGTTACTTGAAATTATGGTTTCTACATTGCTCTCTATTTAAGCCTTTGCCATGGTTTGCTTCTCATTTGGTCTTGATGATGAATCACACTTGTTGGTCATCGGCCAAAAATTTCTCTTATGTGATTTCTACGGAAAGACTTTTGGTTTGAAAAGAGTTTCGCCAAAAAATTCTTTTATGTGATTTTTACCGAAAAACTTTTCGTAATTCATTATGGATCAGAGAATTGAAACTACTCTATTATTATTATTAAAAACAAGAATTAATATGCAAGTTAAATATATATAACAAGATTTACTTTACTTTATTATAAAGAGTGATAATTTTCCTAACTAGGGTAACTCTCATTGTAGCATAATGCTTTATTGGGTGTTGTCTTTAAAAGAAAAAATAATTTGTTGGTTAAAAAAAATATAAAAAATCCATAAATAGAATTTGTTACAATACCATTGTTTGTACATACTATATGCCCAAAAAACTATAAATAAGTCTTGTTACAATACCATGACTTTTACATACCACATGCCCATGAAATGATAAATATGTTTTGTCACAATACCATCGCTTATATACACAACATGCCCCAAAAACTATAAATCATTTTATGGCACTAGTTCATATCATATTTTTTTTAATTAAAGAATTTAATTAAAAGAGTGAAAAATACATAATTTAGAAACAAACTTCAATCTCTAATTTGTGTATGTTATGGAGATTATTCTATACAGGTGAAATCCCTATTATCTATTTAATAATTATTGATTATTAAATTAAAATTTTGGGAGTGTTTTTCCAAAATAGACATGCTTATCGGAACAATTATATAATTAATATATATTCTAGGTTTTAGAGCTTCTAGCTAGAATCATCCGTTTAAACAATTACTATATAAATAAATTTAGTGCCTTGAAAAACCCTTGGGGCATTTGGATTGTGTAGAGTTCACAACTTGTAATTCTAGTAATTTTCTCTCTGAATTTGTGCAAATTTGACCAAAAAATATACCTAGAAAACCTACAAAACATAGAGTAGTTAGACATTTGTCTTTTTTTACAATGTGGTTATACAATATTATTCTTGGTATATTTTGTATAAAAAAAGGGGGTGGAATGGAGATATTAAAATATTAAATACAAATATTCAATACATATTTTAGTATAAGCTAATTATCTATTTGGATATGTCATGACTAAATTTCCTAGATTGATCTCAAAATCTATCTTGCAAATCCAAGCCAAGCGAAGACATGAAGATGTCAAATTGTAATTAATAATCTTCATTTGTCACAAGTTTGTCTGAAACAAACGTTGTTTTGAGATAAGATTTATTTTGGAATTTCATTAGACTATATATTTTTAATGTTCTTATGAATGGTAACAATGTGGATCTCTGCATGTGCATGAGTTTCTTGTGGATCTCCATAGTGGCAACAAAGTGGAACTCCACATGTGATCATAGGTCAATAGTTGTGGATTTAATTAATGATCTATGGTATTATATGTAGTTAAAGTCTTTAAAATGCTTGGAAATTCTCCATTGTAATGTGCTTGGAGATGGTCACTGAAGACTCACTTTGGCCACCTTGGTCAATTTTGGTTAAGGGATTAATGATAAAGTGGTATAAGAGTTGTTTGGATTCAAGGGGAAGGCATTATGACCAGGGGGTTTAGCTCAAGGTTGTCAACAACCTTGTTACAATGGCAAATATGTGGTAATATTGATTCAAGGGATTAATAAACAAGTGGTATAAGAGTGGTTTGGCTTCAAGTGGAAACCATTATGATCAAGGGATATAGCTCAAGGTTGTGGACAACCCTGTTATAGTGGAAGAGTTGTGGTATCGATTCCTGTGGTGAAAGGAAATGGAAAACAATTCAAAGACTTGTCTATTAATATATTGACCAAACTTAAGCAAGCTAGCCAATTAAGTCTTCAATGGTTACCTCCAAGCACATATGACAATGGAGAATCCCTAAGCCTTTTAAATATTTTAACTACATATAATATCACAGGTCACTAATACCATGTGCCTAAAATCACTGTTGTTGACCTATTAACCTTCACTATTTCACCAAGTCAAGTTTACCTGACAATAACCCCCTTTAAACTAGACTTGGATTTTTTTTTTAGATCCAATCCAAAAACTCGCATTCTTCCTTTCCTATCACCTGTTGAAAAACCAAGTAGCAATATTTTTGAACTATTGATAATTATTTGTGAATTTATTTGAGCTTCTTTAATTCATTTTCTTTATCAAATATTTATACTTCAAAAATCCAACATATAACGATGACAAGTAACTAGAGATCACAAAGCACAATAACAAGAGACACCGTAGTTTAGGTCAAAGATCGGGACAAAACTCGATGAAGGGGAAAACCCCTAAAATATTTTCCTTAGAGAGATCCTTTAATAAGACATCAAGACATAGATAACACTGACAACAAGATGGCTTCCACATGCTAATATTTTCTTCACAACGTTTGCCAACAAGATCACAAACATACCACAGAGGTAAAGCATAAATATTTTCCTTTAGAAGCTCAGACTTCACATAGGATACAAATTATCACAATCATAAACATACTCATATATCAGACTAGAGAGAAATCTTAAATGACCTCACAGTTTGGCCTAATCACAGGCTTGAAATAAATCAGAACTCAGACTTGGAGAAATAGGTTAGATCTCAAAACAATGTATATGCCACTTATCTCAAAAGATGATTTTATATATATCAAAACTTGAACCTAGAGAAATAGATCAAATCTCGAATCGATGTATATGCTAAATTTTTCTGCTCATATAATAAACCATAATAGAGCCCAAAAAACATTCACTAGTTGTACTCTTTCCATCTTCAATATTTTTTGCCCAATCTAAGTCAGAGAATTCCTACAACCTAATCTCATTACCTACAACAAACTTCAGGCAATTGTCAGCAATACCACAAAGATTTGTTGTAATTCAATGATCATGTTTAGGCTCCATTTGGAATTGACTTAGTGTGTTTACTGCAAAACAAATGTTTGGTCGAGTATGGACCAAGTACATTAACATACCAATCATCTGCATCTACATGGATGGATCAACAGAGTGAGAATTATATCCCCTGAGCTTCCTTATGTTTGTTATCATGGGAGATTCCATGCACTTGCATTACAACTTTCCAAACTTTTGTAGGATCTTGATTACATACTTCCTTTATCTAAGAAGAATTTCATAATGTTTTTGCAAGAATTCCAAGCCTAAATAATAGAGCATCAGTCCAAGATCCTTCATTTCAAATTCTGTAGTCAACTCCCTCTTAGTCTGAGGAATGAGGTTCTCCACACTAGTCAAAAGCAAGCAATCTACATAAAAAAATAAGATCACAGGTTCATTCTTTACCACTTTTATTTATATATTTTACTAAGCCTCATTGTTTATAAAATTAAGCCTTAACAAGTAAGCATTAATGCGAGAGTTCCAAGCTCTAGGGGCTTTCTTCAGTCCATGCCAAGTTTTTTTCAACCTTCATACATGAGATTCTTTTCCATGAAACTCAAACCCTTGAGGTTGTTCTATATATCCCTCTTCCTCAATTACACCATTGAGGAAAGCAATCTTCACGTCCATTTGATGAATATTCCATCCCATAGATGCTAGAAGGTGCTGAAATATGTAACTAGGTTCGATCTTCATAATGACCTATGTAATCATGATTTTATATATTTAATGAAAAGAGAAAACTAAATTTATTATTTGTGTTCTTTAGGCATGGGTTTCATGCTCAAAGGAAATTTATTTTTAGGTCTATCACCCATTGAGTGCTTCAAGGTTTGTCATAAATTCAATTGAGTCATTTTCATGTATTGAAGACCCATTTGGGCATTTTACATATTGTAAAGAAAAACGTATTGAGTCAAAATAGAGTCAAAATACCCTCCAAGACCTCATCATAGCACAAAGATCAAGTCAGCCTACAAGAAGGGACAAGTCAGCCTCAATATAGGAATTCATACCCCTCACAAGCCTATAAATAGGAAGGAATTCGACCTCATTTGGACACTCACTCCAGCAAGTTCAATCTCCACAAAGTAGACACTGGAAAAGGATGAAGAAGGATAAGAACAAGTTCAAATTTTTGGGCCTCTCTCTCTCTCTCTCTTTTGTTAGGGTATCTGTAGTTATTGGGCAAGACAAAATTTTGAAGCTGCATTGAAGATGTGACATTGAAAAGTCGAAGCTATGAAGTTGCAAGGTTGAAGCTATGAAGTTGCTTCTAGGTCGAAGTTGTGAAGTTTCTTCTAGGTCGAAGTTGTGAAGTTACTAGGCCAAAGCTACGGAAGCTACATCAAGGTCAAAGTTGCAGAAATTGTTGTTGGGGTCGATGTTACTGGAAGGTTGAATTTTGTTGTTGGAAGTCATTCAAGAAGGAAAATGTTGACTTGGTCTTAGAGGGTCTTGGTCAAGGGTTATAGGTCTTGGAATTCGTCAATTGAAGTTCTATAAGAAGAGATTAATGCTAACGAGTTCTCCTCTTAGTTGGAGAGGTTTTTTCCCTGGCTGATCACCTCATCTCGTGTCCTATTATCTCACTGTTCTTTATGATTTGGTAGTTGTTTGATGATAGAGAACACTAATACTAATAAAGGAAAGAAGAAGTTAATCAAGTAAAGTAAAAATACATCACAAGAAATGATTATCAAAGTAAGAGAAATTACCTAATCTAGTTGCCCTAGATTTCTCAACATGGTATCAGAGCTAAGGTGACTACATCAAGGAAAGGCAACACAAATAAGGATACTCAAGTGCTGAATTATGAAGAAATCATCTTGGAAACATCAAGAGCATCAATCATCGAGAAGAGTTTGATCAAGGAAGATAAAGGAATCTAATACCCAACAAAGGAAGAATAAAGAAGAGTGAACCATTGTTTGATTTGTTTTGGTCTAATTCTCCTCCACATTTGTGAAGGTTAGGACATCATTTGCAGTAGTGAAAGCCAAAAATTGCAGTCACTCAAAGGATCCAAAGTTTCAGTCAAAGAAGGACTATTTAGCAAGCTGAATTGTCAATAGGAGGAGTGGAGGTCAAGTGAAGTAAAAAAGAGGCAAATTGATCCATATTCCAGCCACACGTGTGACATAGGGTTTATGCAAAAAAGGCTAAAATTGCAGACCTCCTACAACAAGCCAAAATTCTGAAGAAGGGCTGAAAATTTGAGGTTGTGAAACAAGTTTGATTAGTGTTGACTTGAAGGAAGAAAAGCAGGAAAAAGTGTTGTCATCATCAAGGAATCAATGTGATCTCCCTGTGATCCAAGGATCACTTTTGAAGGAAGACATCTTCACCAAGAAGACATCTTCTATTATCTACATCTTCGTCAAACTCAAGAAGTCATCAAGCTGAATATTTTATCATCTAGGTGTATCTTCACTTGACAAGTAAGTATCTTTATATCTATATTTATCTATCAAGATGACTTCATTTTTCAAGGAAAGCAACAAATTGGTTGGATCATGAAATTTTCTTGCATGGAACAACATGATAGATTTGATCCTCATAGAAAATGAAGTCATTGGTCATGTTAAGAGTTTGATTGTCGAACCGTTGAAATAAGAAGCTCAATCTCTATAAGATGAAGATATCAAAAGAAGAAGGAATAGCCTTATACTTTATGAGGGTGTTATAAATAAGAATACCAACTCCAAGAGTTGGGAGAAATAATGTGTGACAAGGAAATGACTACCATAGTGCTCAATGCACTATCAGAGGAATGGGGTAACTTCACATCAAGCATCTATGGGAAGAATGAAGTTACTCCATTCAATGAACTATGGTCATTGTGCAAAATCAAAGAAGCCATACGGAAGGCAAAAATCAATGTAGGATCAAGCGAGCAGGCTTAAGCTTTTTCTACCATGGGTAGAAGAAAAAGGGAAGTTTGGGAAGCTTGGTCCTCAAAAAAATAAGAATAACATGTCGAAGGTTCAATGTTATGACTATCATGAATATAGGCACTACAAGAGAGATCAAGAAGTAAAACAACAAAAGAGAAATGGAAGAATCCCATATCAATAAATAAGTGGAAGAAGTTAAAAATAAGAAATTCAAGAAGGTGGAAGTAAAATATCTCTACTATGATTGAGATAGTCTTCCTCACCTAGTTCTTTTCAAGTTTATGTTTTAATTTTTCTGTTGTAAAGTATAGCTATCAAGGAAGAAATCATTAGAAACATGATAGGATGCATCATATACAGATATGGCATCATAGAAGCATACGATTTAAAGCAAGATCTCGTGACATCATCATAAAGAAGCATTAAAGATAACTAAAATAGAAGTCTATAACAGTCACCTATAAAAGGATGTAGCTCTCAGTAACCTCAGTAAAATCATAAGTAGTACTTATCGGAAGAAGAAGGCCATCTAATATAGATATCATCATACATCATTCAAAAAGAAGAATTTACAGGATAAGGATGATTAAGATCCTCTGTTGGAATCTTCATTGGAAGATTCACCTATTGGAAGAAGGTGTATCACTGAGAATTCCACCTTGTATGGGATTCATGGGATTATGGTACGATGGTGAAGAAGTGAAGTAGGTCAAGACGATTGAAGTACATTCAATCATGGAAAAGGCTTCTGAAGGAATTCTAGATGACTAAAAGGAAGAGATGAGGCATGTATGCTTGCATTTGATAAAATTGAGTCATGTCATATAATTGCAAATAACATGAATAAAAGATCCACCTCATGAAAAGGGGATCTCCTCCTTTGGAAGGATTCATAAAGGCATGGTTCACATATTGACTAGATGAAATCAACATAATAAGTCCTCATATGGAATATGAGGTGGTTGAAAAAAATTAAGGAACTATGAATGGAAGTTCCTGAGAAGCAATACATGAAGAAAGCAAGGAGAGATCGTGAAAGATGCAACTATGATCACATAAAAGGAAATCAACATCTAATGACTAGAAGGATTGACTATGACATCTCCATGGAAAAAGGTACGAAGACTTTGATGCAGTCTGAAAAATAAGGAGATCCCTGACATTGTATATCTTAGATATGTGTCAATATGTATGTAGGATGTTCATGGATAACAAGCAGATGTCATGATGAAAAGACCATCATAAAGGTAAGTTTGATTTAATGTTCATTCTTGGTTTTTGAACAATATCTGGATGGACTAATGCAACGCTACCAAAAGAAGAGTTGTAGATGTCATATGCAACTGATACTCAAGTGGTAGGATGAAATATCTGAAAGGAAACATGATGTGAAGAATGTAGCAAGGTATGAAGGAAAGTCCAGATATGGGCTAATGGATCACTTTCTAATGAAAGAAAGGATGACATGGCTGACATGATTCATGAATAAAAGTGATGGATGGTCAATGCCTTATGAAGAAGTCTCAAAATATGTAGGCTCCATAACAAAGAATAAACTCACGACATTGAAAGAGGGAGTCCTACAAGTAGTTGGTTGTCCCATGATCTCCACCTACAGAGTTGTTGGAAGCAAATCTATGATTAAGAGGGAATTTGGGTACATTCCTCTTACAGAATGGGTTTTTCATCCTTGGATAAGAGGTAGCGACAGATATGGTTCTCTACTTCATGTGTCATGCACTAGAATAGGACTGACAACCGTAAGTCTTAGTGAAGGCCATGATGAGAGATGGACACATCATTATTTTCTTCACTTGGGAAGATAGAATGGAGGATTGCGTAAGAATTTGGCATCTAATACTCTTTGAGGATGTGGTAGGGCTTCCAAGATAAGAATAGTGGTAGAGGACTGATATTCTTTGAGGACTGAGAATCCAGATAAGAATAGTCCATAGTTTTAAAAACTGGAACTGGTGACTGGACCAATGCACTTAATGAACCGAGTTTCAAAGCGGAACTAGTCAAACCGAGACTAGTAAGATCTCAATGAACAGGTTTTAAAAAAAAATACATTAAATAATTAATTTTCAATTAAAAAAATTAAGATTTAAAACCATGATTCCAATCCAATAGAGACAAAATATGCAAATTTTTCTAATCTATATATCATGTAAAGGTGAATATATCAAAATGGCACTGAGTGCAATTCATGTCATCAACAACATACATAAGAAATGAGGCTCTAAATGGCCTATAAGTTCCAAAAATAATGCTACAAGCTATGAGGCTATTGGCCTACTGTAAGACTACCAATCTACACATGATCAATCATCAAATTCATCACCACCACTAGACACAAGATCATCAACAAGAGCTACATAGATATCATCCGTATCAGAGTTTGAGGATGCCTCAGCCTCATCTGCGACCTTAGTAGTAACACTGCCACCACTAACAATAGAAGTGGACCTAACAGAAGCACGAGTTGGCCTAGTTGCACGACTAATGCCTTCCATTGGTTTTTTTCCTTTGCTTGATGTGGCTAATAATCCTGGTTCTGATGGCACTACCAATATGCTTCATCCTCCCCTAAAAATAAACATAAAAATCATGATCTTCAGTCTCCTCCACTCATTTTGATGTTGGATCAATATCTTCCAACATAATGGGATCTAGATTAGGTCTTTTGTTCATCATTTGGTTGCACCTTCGAATTTGTATTGCATGAATAAAAAATCATTTAACCATTTTTGTTCCACACGACTTCTCTTCTTCATGCGTATGAGCTAAAAAATGGACCAATTGTGCTCACAACCTGAAGTGCTACAAGTTTGGTTGAGGACTCTAATTGCAAACTTTTACAATTGAGTACATTGGCCGCCAAATGAATCCCACCAATGTGTTGCAAAGAAAAAGAAATAAATTAGTAACTTAGTTCATTTCATTACTTATTTACAAATTACAAGTATTGATAGGTAATTTGAATTGTAAATTGTAAACAATTTAACTTTAAAAGAAACACAAATTGGAGTTTCTTACCTTGTTGATCCACATCTCTTGCCATCATTGCCAAGTTTTTTCCAAAGGTACCACGTCGGTACCAGCTGCCATAATAAAAAGAGTAAGTTGTTTATGTATTTCTAACTGGTCTTCATGGTTAGGGACCATGAGCTCCATGCAATCAATCAATCCATCTATGACATCCCCAACATGAAGATCTCCTAATCAAGCTTTATAATGATACTTTAGGTTCAAAAAATACATAGTTGCATGTATAGGACGATGGAGTTTGTTTTTCCATATGTTATCAATGATCTCCCATATACGGCCATATTTAGCTAACAAATCCTTGTAAGTTCCTCATATCTTCTCTTTTTACTGATCCATAGCCTCATAAATGTAGCCCATGGCCAATTTTCCCCATCCACCATTCTTAGCACCTTTAAAAGGGGCTTGATAATTTTCACAAGATCTGCAAACCTTTTCCAAAAATAATTTTCAAAAACTTTCTTTTTGGTGTCTTTTCCATCTTATCTATGAGCCCACCGAGATTCAGTCCAACCATTAGAAGATATATTTTTTTTTGTAGGTTTTTTTTTTTAAGAATTATGACATTGCAACGTGAGGAATTGAATTGCAAATCTCGTAATTTTAGGCCTAACAAGCTCTTTTCCCCAATGTTTTTCCTCATTAGGCTCAACACACGAGTGGTTGTAGATGTATTTTCTAATGCACTTGGCATGCTCTATAGTGTGTTTTACCCACCCCACTTTCCCTATGTCTTCAAGAATGAGGTCTATGCAATGTTCAACTCGTGAAGTCCAAAATATGGTCTTATATTTAGACTCAAGCATCTTTCTAGCAAGAACATAGTTTGAGGTGTTATCTGTGATGAATTGCACAACATTTTTCTCCCCCACTTCCTGAATAATCTCATCTAAAAGCTCAAATAGAAAGGTTGCATCATTCACCTTATCAGAAGCATCAACCGATCTCAAAAACATGGTTCCTTGAGGGAAAGAAACAAGGAAATTAATGATAGTGGGTTCTTTCAATCAGTCCATCCATCTGACATGATGGAACAACCTATTTTGAGCCATGACTCTCTATACTCAGCCAAATACTCATCAATGGAAGAAATATTTTTTTTTCAAAAGAGTGTTTATTTTTTGGACTTGTGTAATGATTGTACGTAGAAGATTATATTTTTCAAATTCTATTTGAAATTTAAAATACATTTTTCCTGAAAAATGTTTTAGTATTTTTTAAAATATATTTTCATGCTTAGAAAAAACAAAAAAAAAGTTAAATATATTTTATAGTAAATAAATTAGAGGTGTTTCCCCGATGGGGTGATAAACACGGAAAGCAACCATACACATGGTTGATGATGTTAAACACTTGGCCATTGGTGTAGGGGTTATCCTCCCTATCCTCTCATGGCATTCTAAGTATGGGAGGTGTTAATGTAATGTGTGTGAACTTCCCATCATCCTCGTTGGGATCGAGAGTGGGTGAACATTGCTGGTTTATGGAGGGTGGTGCTCTTCTAGTCTACCATGTAGTTTGGGTTTTGTGGCAGTCTAATGGGCATCGATCGAGCTCTAATAGAAGTGTTAAACTCCGTAGTTGACGCTTTGTTTGGGAATGGTGGTTCTTTCGCAGTTGGTGCCCCCTCCCAACATCAAGTTCATTGAATTGGACGATTTATTTTCTCGTATATGGTCTCTGGCTTTTCTGAGCAGGATAAGGGTTCGACATTTGGTTATTGGATCGATCCATGAGCCCTTTTTGTGGGTGGTTGGGTATCTTCGCTCTTGGTTTTCCTCTATGTCTACGGGATAGCAGATCTACCTTTCCAAGTGGTTTTTCTCTAGGGTTATGCATTCTTAAGCAACTTACGTGGCAAAGATGTTTCTTCCCTCAAGTCTTTCAGTCCATGCTCTTTCTGCGAGGGGTTGGGGTTTGTGAGTTGATGGTTCAATGTCTTGCTACTGAATTCGTCTCTCAACTTCTTGTAGTTCTCCTGGTCATGGTGGTAAGTGACTTTATGGTGAAGTTGGGGATTCTTTCTACAGACATTGTTATAGTGTGTGTAAATAATTGTTGGCTCGTTTCGCCTTTACTTGGCACCATTGGTTTTGATATAATGCGCCCTGAGCCATGCTACGCTCATTCCCTTCCCCCTTATAAGTGAATTTTGTCCAGTCAAGGGGTTCGTGGGTCACACTTGCAGGTGGAAATAGTGGCAGAGGAGCCTCAAAGTTCTGGTTAGGGTGGTGGAACCGCTAACATCTCAGGTTGGGCGATTTCCAGGGCTCGTGGTGGTCATGGTTGCTCACTGGATAGTCATGGGGGGAGAACCTCATAGACTTTGAAGAGGGTTGGAGTGACATCTTGAGGTGGCATGGGTATACGGGAGAAGATGAGACGACCTGGGCATGGGGAAACAATGAATGTCGCTATTGTTTGGACAATTGTCGGGATTTGATCCAGTTTGTACTAGACTATCTGGAAACTTCAGAGAGGGTGTGACTTAAAGAACATGCACTCATTGTTGTGTTGAACAAGATGCATTAATTTCAGTGTCATGTTCAGGAGTGGGTCATGGTGGTACGACGTGGTCAAAATATGTTATCTGAAAAGGTGGAGAAGCTGGAGTCATGTATGACTCATTTTGAATAACATGTACAATGTTCCTTTCGTCCTCCTCCTCCTTTAGGGATTACTCAGGACAATCCTGCTTCTATTACTTTCGAGGAATGAGCATGGTTACAAATGTTTTACTTGTTTTATGTGTTTTATGGTGCTTTTGGCCTCATAAGTTGTGGCCGGTGTCTCTATTTGTGCTTTTGTTTCTTTTTCATACGCTAATCGTGGTAGTCAACAAACCTAGTCGGGTTGAGACTACCTGTGATTGCTACTAATATACTTCTTTTTTGATGAATGAATAGAACTTTGACTTACAAAAAAATAAAATTAAAAGTGTTTTTCTTTACATATTTTTTAAGTGAAAGAAAAAATAAAGTATTTATGTTAGAATATTTATTCATATTAATTATATAAATAATGTAAAATAAATGACTAGAATTTATATATATAATTTAATTATTATTATTATTATATTTTTTGGATTTATATAAAATTTATATAAATATTTAATAAATTTGAACTTTTCAAATATTATTTCAATATATTTACGTATTTGGAAAAATATAAAATTAGAATTAAATTTACAAATATGTACAAATTGAATATAGATTTACAATAAACCTAAATGATATATATTTTATATTTATAAAATACATTAATAAAAATAAAATAAAATTATTAATATAATTTTATTTTATTTGTAATTTTAAAATAAATATGAAGACAATTTATATATATATATATATTTTGTAATAAATAAAATAAATTTTATTTTACAAATTTAGTGTTTATTTATTTGTTTATATTTTTGCCAAGCAATCCTCTCTTTTCATATAAAATATATGCGGAGAAAATAGGATTTCAAAGTGGAGAATGATGTCACCAAGGAATTGTATTTAAAGGTGTTAAGTGACATATGTAAGGTATGGAACGATGTATTTTCATTGATTTCTATATTGAAGAAAACACCATGCAAAGGACTTCCTCACGATAACTTTATCTCAAGGACGGCTTACACCCGAACCTATTGCATCGGCGATTTCATTCATTCATAATTCCGATGAGGAGATTATCTATGTCCATACTTGTCTTAGGAGTCGGTTCCAGTGAAAGCGAAAATCCTATTAATACAATGAATTCATTATATATATTTATATGCCAGAAAAATAAAGAGATAAAATAGTGATTACACCTAACACAAAATACATACGGTGATAGATTTATTGATTACAACAATTTCACATATATGAGACATAAATATTTGACTTCCACTCATCTAGATTAGGACTACAACTCATACATAGGAAACAACTTCTAGATTGATGCTTGGGAATTCTCAGTGACAATTCATGACAACACATGGAAGAATTACTTTCAATACCCTCCTTAATACTTACATGGAAAACATTGAAAACACATATTACAACAACAAGGATAATCTATGTCTGACTGGTCTTCATCAACACTCGCATCCTCTCTGAAATCTCACGAACATTGTTATTTCACCAACACCACATCTTCGAGCTATCACTTGACCTCCATTTAAAACATAGCCACCTCTGACCATCATTGATGAAATTTGCAAGATCAACAATATTGACACCTCAGCTCGTCCGGGCTTTTGCGATAAGAGTCGTCAAGCAATGAACCATCCTATGGACCAACCACCATTTGTCATATATTTTGCTTTTGACTATCCATTAGTTTCTAGGATGGAGGTCTAGATACTGAATGTGTCCAAAAGTTTATCAAACAACTTGACCTTACTAACACACAAGAATTGATGTTTTAGACACCGGGGCTTCTAGTTTAAGAACCACTAATCCTATTTAGAACCAATAAAAACACACAAGAATTGATTTTTCGGACACGAGGTTTCCAATTTAAGAATCACCAACCCTTTTATAACCAATAAAAACACACAATAATTGATGTTTCAGACACTGGGACTTCCAGTTTAAGAATCAACAACCCTTTTTATAACTAATTAAAACACAAACACCAACCACCAAAATGTACAAAGACAAAACCAATGACTACTCTTTATTGATTTGTGCAGATGAAATAAAAAATAATAATAATAACTTTTCATACTGGTATTTTCCATTAGATCTGCAACTTTTGGATCTCGATCTCTGGATAAACAATATTACAATATTTTGTTAGTTCAGATCTAGAATGAGAAATTCCAACATATCCCCCGCATGTTGTAGTTGTACATCTTGTACCATCTGATCATCTCGAGAACCCCCATTTAAAACAAGTATAAATTGCTCTCAATTGTAGACCCACACTAGATAAAACCAAATCTATGTTGATCCAACTTCTTCACAAGAAAATATCCTCTTCTTTTACAAAGATTTGTCCACAATGGAACTTCACACAACAACAACAACACTAAATCTTTAAAATTCTTCTTTCCATGCAACTACCTACAATCCACACACAAATCAAATATTCACACAAAGAATAGATCAAACACTCTATTAAACTAATCTATATACAAATTTGGAGTATTATGGCTAAAATTGCATGATCTTAGCCCCTGTCGTGAGATAGTCAGGGTTGAACCAACTCCGATACCATGTTAGAAAAATAGAGAGATCAAAAAGCGATGACACGCAACACAAAACACACACTGTGATATCTTTATTTATCACAATAGTTACACATATATAGGACATAAAACACTGACTTTGATGCATTTACATCACTACTACAACTCATACATAAGAAACAACAACTTCTAAATTAACGCTTGGCAACTCACAATGAAAACTCACAACAACATATGAAAGCATTGCTTCCAGCATTATATTGATAATTTAAAGTCAATTTCAAAAGATGTATTTTTATTTATCAAATATATTAATATATAAAATATTTAAAAATATATATATAGTATTAAAATTTTTAAAATATACTATTCATATTTTTATCTTCTTCTTAGTGCAACATTTAACCGATAAATATTGAGAAAATCAATACATTATCGTGCAATTGATCAATTGTTATCTTCTGAAGAAAACTCCTGCATTTGTAAACACCTCATTGCCACATAACCATTGAATCTAGACACCTATAACTCTACCATAGAAAGAAGAACCATAGTTAAAGTTTAATATATTATAATTTAAAAAAAAGTAAATGGTTAAAAGTTAGTAAATAAATTGTTTATGTAATCAAAATCTAAACATTAGTTTACTATATATATATATTTTATAAGTTTATCCCTTGATGGGGTGTCAGACGGGCAATTGGTGGCTCAGGACGGGATGTTAATACCCTCACCACGTGCTATTGATGGTTAGCATGTGGGTTGAGGACGCCTCATGTTGGGAATGGGTCACCTAGGGGTCAATTTTTGGGGTTAAAAGCCCAAGTTTTGGGGCTAAAGGCCCAAGTTTGTATAAAGAATGTAAAGTCTTCGCATTTTGTGGTTGCGGAGTGCGAAAATGTGAACAATCAAAAAGGGTTTCCACCCTTAGTTTAAATATCTTGTGTTGGCTTGATGAGATTCACCCTTGGTCCGTGGACCATGTGAATGTATAAAAATGAGTCATAGAAGAGTTTAAGGCAGTTCAGTTCTTGGTAAGTTTTTGGGCAATTGATCAATGTAATGGATCTCTGAGAGCTAAGAGCGAAGAGTCTTAGCATAGAAAGAGGCTCTGTAGTTGAGTGCGCAGAGGCCTGGGGTAGAAGTCTGCAGCTGAGTGCATGGACCCTTGCAGTTGTGTGTGCAGGGAAGTTAGAGTATGTACTAGAGATCTGAACCACCAATAAAGAGAATTATTCTGGAGATATCTGTGTATGAGCTATATTACTTCTGTTATGAATGTTTGCGGTTATGTTATGTTGAATACTGGATTTATGATTTAATGCTATATTGATGCACGAATCTATGTGTTTTACTTAGTCATATGAATGCAAGTAAGAATATCTGTTTACACAAAGATAATCATAATGCATGTTGAAGTTAACCAATACTTAAGATAATTAAGGTAGACACAGAATTAAGAGTAATTAGAGAGGCACGTAGATTTCTGAATTGAATGTTTAGGGTCTGCGAAGGACGATCGGAGACCTTTGCGAAGGCTTCAAAGTTGAATAAGAGAAGTACAATGATAAGCCCTAAAGGGTTTATAGGTCTGCGTGAAGGAAGGGTTAGGGTATAAAATGACATCAAAACTATCTCAGGGTGTGGAAACTTGGTTCTTGCATCCCCCCAACTTGCTTCCGGTGAGACTTCAGTTTGTGCTCCGCAGATTGCCGAAAGGGCCAATAGTGTAAGGATTTGCTTGGCTAATTAACACTGAACCTGGGTCAGGACCCATCAATCCAATAAATGGTTCCGTTGCTGGGACCAAGATCTGCATAACGAGATGTGCGATGTCGCATCATTCGAATCCAACTAAGAAGGAGATTGAAGACAGGTTGGATAGAAAGATCCACGAATTCGTGGCGCAAGAGAACATGAATCCACGATTGACGAAAGAACAATGGTTGGACAGATCTCTGTACACAAAAATACACGAGATCTTGTTTTGTTCCTTCCTGGTCGAGTTGTATGGGTGGATTGTAAAATTGGCGGATGACCAAGGAAGGTGGAGGTTTGACGGTCTAATAGTTTGGACCCTAGAGTTAGTGTCGATATTAGAAGCCTCTGAAGATAAGATCGCACATGCTGTTAATCATTGGCTGGATTTTATCATAGGAGGGTTCATGACAGAGTTCGTGGTTGATACCTCAGTCAGTTATAGCAAAGTAGAGTGCCGCTTCTTTAAGGGGCCACGAGGTAAGTATTTAAAATCGTTAAATACTTGGACTAAGATGCTCTTGTGTGAAAAGTAGGTTATGCAACTACCTTGATTTTTGGTGCTATGTGAAATGGAAGGACATTCAGGAACAAGGGAATAATAGATCCTGAATATAACCTGCTAATTGAACCCCCTCTGAGTGATGATGAGGAAGCAGCACAAGCATCTTTGCAGAGTGTTGTTGGGTTGATAAAGTAAGGATTCTCGTGAGAACCCCATCCGCCCACACTGCCTCCATCTTCACCTCTGCCGCATACACCTTCACCTACACCACTGCCACCTCTGCCACCAGTCAATATGCCAAACTCTGTAAATCTACGTGTGTTCAGGGGCGTGGGAAATGAAGATCCAGACCAGTTTTGGTTCATCACGAAGGTTGTATGGGAAGCTCAGGGTATCACGGATGATCAAATTAAGAAAAAAACGTTGGTTAGTTCTTTGCAGGATCACGCGCTAACATGGTACATTAAGTACTACACTGATAATTCGATGCCCACGTTGGTAGATATCCAAACTGCGCTGAATAAGGAATTTAGTCGACCTAAGTCTGAAGCACAATAAATTGTGGGATTCAAAGAGATCATGATGAAGCCTAGTGACACACCCTAGGATTTGGATTAGAGATTGAAATGTATGATCCACGAGGCTAACATGAATCTGACTGATGGGAAACATTGCAAATGGTTTGTGGCTTCGCTCTTGCCTCATCTAAGGGTTGCGCTATCATAACAAAAGATTGGGACCTAGGTGGAAGCTCTAGAAATTGCAATGAGATTGCATGAGACATCGATGCAAGATGCTAATACGAGGGTTCAACAGATTCATGCACAGTTTCAGAACCTTTGCCTTGAAATGCAGAGTCTGAAGAAAGATAGAACAACTCATCCCAAGGTGCATGAAGAAGTTTGGTGCTTGAAGTGCAAAAGCCAGGGGCATGAAAAAGATCATTGTCTAGTTTTCAAAAATTATGTTGTAACAGGGGGACTAATGCCTCTGAGGCCAGAAGCTGCAGCAGGGCCAAGTACAGGGCCCATGCTATGGTGAGCTATTTGTCAGGTAGCTGGAAAACATACAACATACAATTTCCATTTGCTGCAGAAATTCGTACAGACATTGCATCAACTCTTCTATCAATCAGTGGGTCATGATGAATGCAATTTCCATAGTTATGAATTAATGATGGATAGAACACCTGCATACAGGGTGCAGGTAGAAACCCGGCCTCTGGATCAAGGCGTTGAGGAGTGTGAGGAGAGTATCAAGGGTGTGGACGAGGTTGAGGTGGAGGAGGACCAGGTAGAGGTCGAGGGCAGGTCATCTGTTACAGCTATGGGGGACTAGGACACTATGCGCAAGACTGCTTGAATCCGACGCATCTTTCATGTCGCTATTGTACTCAGTTTGACCATGCGATTGAGGATTGACCTATATTGTTAGCTAAGATACGTGAAAAGGGGCCGTAGCCTCAACAACTTACTCAGAACCTACAGATGATGAGGGCTGACCCTCGTGAAGAAGATCCTAAGGTAAATATTGTGCTACAGAGTGGAAAGACGATTGGTGAAGATAAGGGGAAGTAGCCTAAATAAGGTGAGTGGGTCCACAAAGTGCCAGAAAAGAAGATCAGGTTTGATCTAGAATGGGAAAAAGAAATGTTTATGGAAGCGAAGAAAAGCTTTACTAAGGCCTCTACCTCAGGGAGTTAGGAGAAGCTAGCTGAAGAAATGGACCCGTCCATGATTACCACATTCTCGGAGACCTACATGAAACCACTGTGCGATAGCAAGGATGTGAGGGGACTGCAGGAGGTGATCAATAGATGTGCTGGGAAGGAAAATGCTACTGACAGACCATGAGTAGTCATAAAGATTGGCAGGCATAAGACGAGAACAAGCCATGAGATGACGTTGACTGCATAAATTGAAGAATATGAGATGGATCAAGTTATTTTAGATTTAGGGTCGGACAAGATTGTCTTGCTAAAACAGACATGGGAGAGAATGGGGAGACCTACGATACAGTGGTCTCTAATTCAATTAAGGATGCCAAATCAACAAAAAATCACCTCAATGGTGAGGTTGTAGGGGGTGATGGTTGATATTGAAGGCGTGAGCACGCTAGCTAATTTTGAAGGGATAGAGATTGTGGATGACTACAATCCCTACCCCGCGCTCCTTGGAATTGTCTGGGCCACTGACATGAATGGGGTAATCAATTTGAAGAAGCAAAAGATCATATTTGAGAAGAAATCGTCCCACGTAGTGGTGCCCTTTGACCCTGCAGAAGGACCATGCGATACTGAACCGGTTCGCGATTATGAAAGTGATGATGATTTGGACCAGATTTATAAGATAAAGACGTGAGATTTAGATTGGGTGAATCCAAAAGTAGATGGAAGTATTGCATGGGACCGTGAAAGTTCCTGCACATTATATTCAGACGAAGAACTAGAGCACTGACCGAATAGACTCTATTCTGTGTTGTAATATGATGACCAAGTCGTTGCATTGTGTATCATCAGAGGTAAGAAATATGCCTTACTATGATGGTTTAACTGATGTTGATCAATTTTTGTATGCATTTGAGAGAGAAGTTCTAGAGAAGCATCGCTTCCAGGCCTTAGATTGGGCGCTGCGCACTATGCCTGTGAGATGATGGGGCACACACAAGGACAATTTTGATGATTCGCTCGTATACAGAAAAATGATGAGAGTGTGTTTTGGTCACCCACAAGTGTGGCTAATAGAAAAATATGATGGGAGGAATGACCCACGTGACCATTTGGCTAAATGGACTGAAGTGTATGGAGCAGAGCCTTAGCTAGAGTCGGTACATCTGTTTTGTCATACCTTGGATGTTATACCGATGAATTGGTACTTGGAGACAGAACTCTGCCATGGCACTGAAGAATGGGATGTTTTGTGCCAATTATTTTTTATGACATTCATCTTTAAGGATGGATTTGAATGTATTGACGAAGAATTGCAGGATGTTAAGGCAACAATCTTCAAGATACCATAGTATCCTCTAGATTTGATTCTACCCAGCTGAGCCACGAGTTGGAGTGCTACAATGTAACAATAGAAGAAGAAGATGAAGACTTGAGGAAGATTAATATTCCGGAGACTGAAGGTCACCGTGAAGTTGAAGGACCTCAACTAGAGAATCCAGACATCACTGAGCCGCTCAAAACCAGATAGATGAACATTGGCACGGAGGTAGAGCTGAAGTTTGCAAAGATTGGGGACTACTGGGATGACGCAATAGTAGATAAGGTTGCCGAATTACTTTGTGAATATCAGGATCTGTTCCCTACGAAGTTTTCAGATCTGAAAGGGACAATAGGGGACTTGGGTGTCATGAAGATCACTCTAAGGCTAGACATGAAGCCATTTAAGCAAAGACCTTACCGCCTCAATTCGAAGTATAAAGAAAGGGTCCGATTGGAATTGGATAAAATTCTTGCAGCAGGCATCAATGAACCAGTCAAGGAGTCTGATTGGGTAAGCCCAATTTTAGTTTAGAACAAGAAACAGAAGGATCAAATACAGATATGCGTAGATCTTAGGAAGTTGAATGACGCCTGTGTGCATGATCCCTTCCCAATTCTATTCACCGATGAGGTGTTGGATAATGTTCGTGGCTAAGAAGCATATTCGTTTACTAATGGGTTCTCAAGGTACCATCAGATCAAGATCATGCCGGAGGATAGAAGTAAGACGACCTTCGAAAATGAATGGGGATGATTCTAGTATACTATAATGCCTTTTGGGCTGAAGAATGCGTCAGAAATATTCTTGCGCGTAGTCATCACAGCGTTCAAATATTTCATTCACAAATTTCTGGAGGTATACTTTGACAATTGGAAATTGTTTGGATTGGTAAAGCACCACATAGAAAGTTTACACTTGATGCTAGATACATGTCGGAGGTACCAGATTGCACTCAGTCTAAAGAAATGTTTATTATGCATCCCTTTTGGGATCTTGTCGGGTCACATGGTCTGTAGACAAGGCTTGATGGTAGACCCCGCGAAGATCATGATTATAATCAGTTTGGAGGCACCAAGAACTGTGAAACAGCTGCGCGTGAAGTTGGGGCATACCGGGTACTATAGAAAGTTCATAAAAATCTATTCCCAGATCATTGTTCCAATGGAGAAACTATTAAAAAAGGATGCTACATTCTGTTGGAATGAGGAATTTAAGAAGAGCTTGGATATGCTCAAGGAGAAAATGGTCACCACGCCGATCCTAGTCTTCCCATATCGGAAGAAGGAATTTCATGTACATGTGGATGCGTCATGTATTGTGCTGGGAGCAGTACTGACACAGGCTGGTGAGGGAGAATCGGATCATCCCATAGCGTTCAAAAGTAGGAGGCTATCTAAAGCTAAGAAGAATTATTCAACAACAGAGCGTGAAGGTTTGGCTATGGTATTGCTAGGCGGACACTTTAAGATGTATACATACCATTATGCCTTGAAGTACTTGGTGAAAAAGCCTATGATGGGGGGGATATGCAGATGGCTGTGGTTGTTTCAAGAATATGATTTTGAAGTTATTGTGAAACTAGGACGATTGAATGCTGGACTAGATCATCTATCGCACATTGAAATAGGAGAGGAGCCTACTAATTTGGAGGAAGGACTACCTGACACACAGATCTTTGCAGTGCGTGTCATGGATTGTCACTTTGAAGATATTATACACTTCATGATGACAAGAATGGCTCCAGAAGGATATACTAGCCAACAAAAGAAGGAATTAGTGGTGCGCACGACAAAATTTTCTGTCATTGCAGGGAACTTGTATAAAATGGGATCAGATGAAATAGTGTGACATTATGTGCCAGAATTTGAAAGAAACAAAACCCTTGCTAAGGCTCATGGAGGAGCTGTGGGAGGACATTATGCAGGCAAAGCAAAAACGCAGAAGATTCTACACGTTGGGTTGTGGTGGTCGACACTGCATAAGGATTCAAAAGTGTATTGTAGGGCATGCGATGCATGTCAAAGGACTAGAAGACCATCGTGGAGGGATGAGCTGTGACTGAATCTGCAGATATCATTACGACACTCCGAGAAGTGGGCGATTGAATTTGTGGGACCAATTCAACCTACAGGAAATAAGGCAGGTGCACGGTACATCATCACCGTGAATGAGTATTTAACCAGATGGGAAGAGGCACAACCTGTGAAGGACTGTACAAGTGCGACAACATCAAAATTCATCTTTGAGTATGTGCTGACAAGGTTTGGTTGTCCAAACAATTTTATAAGCGATCACGGTATGTATTTTCTTAATGAAATGATCAATGTGTTGACAGAGGAATTTTAGGTTTACCATCAGAAGAGCACGCCATATCACCCGCAAGCTAATGGCACAATAGAAGCGTTTAATAAGATACTGGACAATGCGTTGACGAAGGTTTGCAATATACAAAGAAATGACTGGGATGTGCACATACCCACTGTGCTATGGGATTATAGAACAACTTGTAAGAAGCTAATTGGAGAAATGCATTTCAGGCTCGTTTATGGCATTGAAGCTATGATGCCAATGGAATACATTGTACCTAGTCTACGCATATGAAATTCACAGGAACGATAGGTCACGGAGCCACGGAAGAAAGGCTTGTGCAACTGGAAGAATTGGAAGAAGATAGGTTTCTGGCTGGATTCCATCAGCAAGTTCAAAAAGGAACACAAAAAGGCATGGCACGATCGACACATCAAACTGCATACCTTCAAGGTAAATGATTTAGTGTTATTATATGACAACAAGTTTGATAAATTTCCAGGAAAATTTCGGATGCATTGGCTGGGGCCCTATGTCATCAAGGAGATTATCGATGGTGGAGTAATTCAGTTGGTCAAGTTGAATGGAGAGCCATTCCCAAGCAAGGTGAATGGTAGTAATTGAAGACATACACTGGGGATCAGGCTAGATGAATATATGGAGGAAGCATAGTCTTAGCGCTCTAGGTAGTTTAAAGGAGGCATGAGACTATAAATTACATTTCGCAAGTTGTAGAGCTATGCGGTTGGGGTACTACGCGGAATGGAGGATTGTCACAGTGTCAAAAAAGGTGCAAGGGTAGCTGCGCTATTGAAGGAGAGATGGCGCAGGGTAGTTGGAAAGTGATTGTTATGCTCACTGTTCATGACTTGATAGTGGGAAAATGACTAAATGGAGTGGGGGGGGGGGGTTGGAAATTAAGTCGGAATTTGAAAATATGTCACCACTCTATCATTTATGAACTGATTTTGGGGGGAACGATTGGATTCAAATTCGAAATTTCATATAAATTACAGATGGTCGACCAACAAAAACCACTTGGCATTTTGAGAATTGAGGTGTTGAGCTATTAGGCACGCATGAACCTTGATTATTTAGATGCTTTGGTAGCAAGTTCAGTGTTTGAGAAATTGTCGAGGGAAACTCAGGAGCTTTTAACTGACATTATATCGGCACCTGTGGAGATTGCAAGTGTTGGAGAAGCGATGGTAGCTGAGGAAGCTACCTCGGAGGTAGTGAGTGTAGAGGTACTTGCAAAAGTACCTAAATCACCGAGGTCACCCAGGCCAAAGCCTACACTGCCCAAAGAGGTTCCCAAGACAAAGAAGGATAAGTAGAAAGCAACAAAGTCGGTGTGTGAGTCACCAAGGGCACACCAAAAGAAAGAAAAGCCTACTGCACAGGAGAAGGGCAAGGTAGTAGACCTGGAACCTGACAAGGACATAGAGGACATCAGTGTGGGCATGGAATACATTGACATGGGAGTAGAAGACATTGATGTTGAGGGGCAGAACCTATTTCCAAGCTTCCACCATATGTCCCTTCGCACTGAGGCAAGGCGAAGGTACCAAAGGACATCGATGAGAACAAAATCACACTTTTCATCTCATTGCTTTCAGACAAAATCACATTCCAAGGATCATGCTTAGCACGCTTCCCCCTTTTGAAGCTGGAGGATTGGGATTTGGCAGATATAGAGCGATTTCCCCACTTGGTGACCGATACATTCATGCACTGCATCTTCTATAAAGACTCTGGTGTTACCGCGCTAGAGTCGATACAGTCGATAAAAGGGGTAGACAAGGCAGGGCTATTGAACTTGCTATGGGTGCCACACTACAACTGCGCGTCCATTACTCTGATAGTGCTCAAGCAGCTATTATGCTTGGTGCACGATGGGTGCTTATGGTTAGGAGACCCCATACCGAACACTGAAATGCTGATCCACAGGATCACTTTGCTCCCACATTTAGGCTTGAATCTGGGCATGGAATTTGGCAGAAAGATGGGTGAGCACGAACTCGCCGAATGAATGAAGGACAAGTTTAATCTTGCCAAGAAGGCACGTGGCTAATCCATCTCCAGCATAATCGACCCTGCAGTTAAAGTAGCCACCTAGATCTTGGTAGGGAAAATTATGAGGAAGTGTCGCGCAGATGAAGTGCCGGCACCAGTGGTATCTTTAGCAACCCAGTGTGCAGAGGACATACAATTTAACTGGGCGTGCTACCTATGTAGCGAGTTCTTCACGAACTACAGAGAAGTGCAAGACCAAAGAAATACATTCCACTATGCATGGTTGTTGCTGTCGATTGTACTGGTTGCGTGGGACTTACCGGAGGACAATCAATTTACTCCAATTTCACCGGAGTTTTTAGAAATAACGAAGTTTACTTCACTCTGGGCCATGAAGGACCCCAAAGGGTCAAGGACAACAAGATATTCTAGATTCTCATGGAATCAAGCATCCACGCTGCAATCAATCGCAAGTCGCATCTCTCACTAACTATCTTTGAGCAATTGTCTAAATATGTGGAGTTCAAGGTGAACTTCCACTATGTTTCCATTAGAGTGTGGAAGGACCCCACAAAAAAATGGTATGATCTTCCATACCTAGCGAAAAATGATGTAATCGCTGCGGTTATGGAGACTTGGCTGGCAGAATGTCGCATGGCCTTAGACTTATCAGTTGGGTCTAGTAAGTTTTCTGCGAAGCAGAAGAAGGAAGAGGCCAAGTTAAAGATGGAGTAGTTGGCCGAAAAACGAAGGAAGGATGTTGACGACAAAGCCAAAGTAGAGAGGGATGCAACAACGTAGGTAGAAGGGGAGGAGGAAGAGGATGACTGTGACTCTTATAAGAGTCAGAAGTTGCCTTCTCCATCTCCACAGAAAGACGAGAAGGAACAATGCTCAGAGCAAGGAGGAGCAGGCTTGGAGACTACTCCATTCCTTGTTAAGTGCACAAGGGAGCAGGAGAAAGTAGGGCCGTGAAAGAATTCTAAGGCCAACAAATTGTCCTTGAACCCAATCACCTTGACAGAGGGTGATATGAATGATATCGGTGAGACAATGAGGGAAACAACTGCAGAACCGCTACAACAGTTCGAGCAGCAGTAGAAACAGGGCTTGGTAACCATTCAAATGGGTTTGCGCGAGCTGCAGATCTAGGCTACTCAGGTGCAGACCACTGTAGGGTGGGGAAGCATGACGTTGAGGAGTTTGACATCTGGAATCTCAAATGCAGTAGAGATGGTCCATTCAATGGATCCCCGAGCTGTCATGCTGCCAGATGGCGCATTGACCACAGAAACAGAGGCTAGCAGGGATATTGTTAGTACCATCAAGAATGTCGAGTTAAACTTGGCCGTTCTTACAAGTGAAGCCCTTCACACCCTGCTAGATGGTGTGATCGTAGAAATACAGGCTCAGGAACAACACACCTTAAACATTATCAGCAAGCAGAAGGTGAACAATGCGCAGATGTTGGTCGAAAAATCGTCTGCGATTGATCTTCTTAAGAAGTTCACAAAAATGAATGAGTGCAAAATAGATGTGGTGTCTGAGGCATGCTGGACTATTCCAAAGCTAAACATCCTCGTAGATGGGCTAGTCAATGCAAGGATTCGAAAGCTCACTGCAGGTGTGTGCGAAGCACGAATAGAGCTAGCTAAGGTTCAGTTTGAATTAAACCTTAAGATCATATAACTTAAGTTGAGGGCCCAGCCTTTAACTCCAACAGAAGTCAGAGAGAAGCATGAGACTGTTGTCAAAGATGTCGTTGTAGCTATTGAAATCACACTGAAGGATTGCACTGCGCTCTTCAAGCAGGCGCTCGAAGTAGTTACCAATCTGTAGGAAGATCCCAACCTGCAAAGACTAGAAACTAAGGCACGAGAGCTACAACAGAGGTACTATGAGGTCAAAGTGATGATGCACACCATCACCATCACGTAGAGGTTGGTGAAGCTACAGGAAGCAAAGGCACTAAAGGAACAAGTAGATGTAGCTCAGTGCAAGGAGGCAGTACTGAAGGCCAGATTGGGGCCTTGGCTAGAGGAAGCCTACATACTCACTGCCTCCACTGAAGGGAAATTGGCTAGTTTGCAGGCAACACATTAGAAAAAATAGGCAGATAGCGCAAAACTAGTGACAGAGCAGCTAGTCGAGCATGCTAAGAAGGTGGCGATGCAGTGTATCACCGACGTTGCAATCGTACAGGTGGAGCTAGGAGATCTTCGCGACAAGATCTCCACATCGGCTGAGTGACTTGGGGCAAGTCACCACATTTGTGTTGGGGGCCTGTTGGGAATGGGTCCCCTAGGGGTCTATTTTGGGGTTAAAAGCCCAAGATTTGGGGCTAAAGGCCCAAGTTTGTATAATGAATGTAAAGTCTCCACATTTTGTAGTTGCAAAGCGCGAAGATGTAAATAGTCAAAAAGGGTTTTCGCCCTTAGCTTAGATAGCTTGTGTTGGCTTGATGAGATTCACCATTGGTCCGCGGACCATGGGAATGTATGAAAAGGAGTCTTAGAAGAGTCTAAAGCAGTTCAGTTCTTATTAAGTTTTTGGGCAATTGATCAATCTAATGGGTCTGTGAGAGCTAAGAGCAAAGAGTCTTAGCATAGGAAGAGGCTCTGTAACTGAGTGCGCAAAGGCCTAGGGTAGAAGTCTGCAACTGATTGCACAGACCCCTGCAACTATGTGTGCAAGGAAGTTAGCCTCTGTATTGGAGATCTGACCACCACTAAAGAGAATTATTTTGGAGATATTTGTGTATGAGTTATTTAGGAGATGATAGCTTTGGATACTATCCTATCTAATTTACAAGATGCATCAAGGACTCCAGTCAACAGAGAAAATTCTAACATATACTTCTTTAATACTAGAAAACTGATCCAAAGGAATTTGGCCAGAACACTTGGTTTTTAGTTGGGAGCTCTGTTGGCCAAATATTTGGGAGTTCCATTGGTGGTGAACCCTATGTGAATGAATCATCGGCAAGAAATATAAAAAAAATATCCAATATTTAGCTAGGAAACACTATTGAAAGCAGTCCTACAAGCTATTCCAGTTTACCAATTGTTTTTTTCTACCATCTCCTAAAGGGGTATATAAATATATTATCTCCAAATTCCAAAAATTCCTTTGGGAAGGGTCACAAAAAAACAAGAAATGGGTGTTGGTGTCTTGGGAAAAGGTTTTCCTTCCAAAATGGGGAGGTGGGCTCGGTCTAAGGGATCCAGAGATGTTCAATATAGTGAACGGAGTGAAACTTTGGTGGTGTTGGTTGTAAGGAGGATCTGAGTTGTGGAAACCGATATGGGATAGGAAATATAGTCCTAGTCACTCTAGGGAGTAGAAGGTTAGGACTGACATCTACCCATACATATTACATATTTGGAACTTGGCCAAGCAAAAAAAACATGTAACTCATAAGCACATATTTTAGGAGATCCTAAATGAAAGAATTGCCAAATTTTGGGAGGACTCATGGAAATAAATGCCATGCTTGGACAAACGATCGAGGATCTCCAAAAAATCAGGGACTTCACTATTTCTCAAGGAGCATAGCGGGTTGCAGATTTTTGGAAAGAGACTAATCCACACTCTCAATGGAGGGAGTGGAAGACCAAAGATAATTGGCCTAGAAACGAAGCTGTTCAGAATTGGTTAATCCTACAACACTCTCAGCAAGAAAGGAGAATTCAAGTGGTATTGGATAACAATATATTGAGACATGGGTACAAATATTTAGGTATGTTTACAACAAGGGAGCCATATGGATTAACTACTATACATTTGACAGTCCCTAAGGAGCCATTATGGTGGAAGATTTGGATAATCAAATTGTGGCCATGGAAATGTTAGGGGCTAATATTCGCAGGTGGGCTAATTTTCTATGATTTTTCCAAAAAAAATATTTGCCAATTTCCATTTCTCATAAAAATGATTCACCCACATTCTACAATATAAAATTATTTTACATTAAGACTTACAAACATTGTATATAGAGTATATATAAAATCATTATAAATTTGAATAATTTTACTGATACATCAATAAACATTTTATAGTTTGCATATTAGGGACTAGTGAGATTTACCAACGTTTTTAAACTTCAAGATAATTTCCCATCCTTAAACGTTTCCCTAATTGTGGCTAAATATTTCTCATTTCCTATGACTTATTGGGCGCATGAGACTTTTAACCTGGGATCACCTCTAATGGTAGGGCTTCACTAGGCCAGCATGGTTCCCTCTATGCCAACATCACAAAGAGGACGTGGAGCACTTACTAAACACTTGTGAAGTACAAAGGAATAATGGAATCAAGTGAGGATTACTTTTGGGTAACTGGACTGCACACCTAATAGTTGTTGGGAGACCAGGTTAATCAAGATTAGATCCTTGTCATGGGCTTCGTCCTTTAGAATTTAAGGAAGGGGCGAAACATAATTATTTTCAAATATCAAAGAACTTCAATCCAGATGGTATGGAAAACTTCCATTCATAATGTAAGAGAGTTAATCCTAACAGAGAAATGGGATGCAGAGGCTTGGGAAGCTCAAGGGGAGGAATCTTTGTTCCTAAAACATGTTGGGCATATTAAAATAAATGATGGGATATCAAGAAATAATGATGGAAGGAGCTCCAACATCTTCCATGACTAGATTCATACTACCTCATGAAGGCTTCATTAAATTGAATTTTGATGGGGCCTCCACAAGAAATCTGAGCCTAGTCAGATTTGGGGGTCTCCTCTAGGATAAACGGGGAAACTCTTTAGGAATTTTGTTGTATTTTGTGGATTCAAAAACAATAATGTGGAAGAATTCATGAAGTTAGAGAAAGGGCTGATATTTGTTAAAAGAGTGGGAGTATCTATCATTCAAATCGCATGAGACTCACAACTGGTGATCATTGTCATCCAAAGGCTTATTAACAACATCCATGTTTCAAGGGTCATTACTAGTTGGAATATCAAACTTATGCTCTTTCATATATCATATTTACTCTTCTCCTTCCCTTATGTTATCACCTCCCACACTTGGAGGAAAAGGAACAAACTGAAAAATTGGTTAGAGAATTAGGGGAACAAGGAGTCCAACCTTGACTTAGCATCTTCATGGTTGCCTCATATGAGCCAAAGTGATCTAGATTAGCTATAAAGCATCCTATAAAATGATAAGATATCACTTATGGGGGTGACTATTTATGGTAGTGAAGGCTCGGCGGGGGCATTGACATCCTTGCCTATGTGACAAAGGTTATTATGAAGTGTTCCATGCATGCCTTCAATGGAAAGGGAATGTTGAAGGTTTTGGAGATGGTGAGAGTTATATTTGGTAGAATATTCTTGTTGGTGCATTGTTGGTTGCATGTGGTTATGGAACTAGAGGTGGCATAAGTTATTGGGTGATCAAATTTGTAGGGTGGCATTCTGACTATGGAAACTCTTGCCCTTCAAGCAGAGATGAGTTGTGAAGGAGCTCAAGCCAGATCTAGCAATGTTGAAAAATTCAGTGAGGTGACTTAATGTAAGCATGTATGGGATCCAAGCTCGAGGTGGATTCATTAGTATATTCATAGTGATTTCGTGGTCTGGTTAGAGAAACAATGGCAAGTACCGAAAGGAAGAGTAGATCAACTAGGGTACACATTGAGCTCTTGTCTTCTGGTAAGCCCCTTTAGCCTAGTGTTAAGGTTGCTTTATTCTTTTTTTATTTGTTGGTGTGCACACACTTCATTCTAGTTTGTAGGATTATTTTAGGCATCCATGGTCAAGTCTGTTGATAAGGAGTAAGGTGTTTGGGAGGATAGAGGGCAATAACCCCTAAACTCTTTGGGATTTTGGTTTTTGGACACAAATTTTTTGGTCGAGGATGTGTTTTTTGGAGTGGTTTGACTATGGAGGGTGGTATTCCATATAGTGCAGCTTGTGTGTAGAGATTGTGAGGGTCACTTTGAGGAGGACACCTGGTCATTGATCATGGAAAGTAAACTATTAGCCACTTGGTCTTATTTCTGTCTACATTTCCCTGGTTATTTCAATACACAACCAACTCTCTCTCTTGGTAGAATTAAACTTCCTCCTTCCTTTGATTCGATTGATGAATGCCTCTAGAAGATCACATCGCCCTTGGAAAAACATGGTTGGGATAGGGATGAGGACAAGAACGAGGTCATTGGATTCATGAATGACCTCCAACAAAAACAATGGTGTATGATGGACGGGATAACATCTCTTCCTTGAAGTCAAAATATGATTCATGAGAGAATGAAGAAACTAGAAGGTAGACTATAGCTGTCATGGAAGGCCATGTTCATTGTGCCTTTAGTCCACCTCTACCACTAGGAAATGGATAGGAGAATCCAGCTCTGGCTCACCTTCCAGATCAGGGATGAACATTTGTTGCTTCCAGGTTCTTATGTTTTTTGGTATTTTTGAGCTATATATATCTGTGGTTCATTAGATTGATTTTTTTTGTTTGTCATGTGGTTTTTCTATTATCTTCAGGCCAACAAATCTAGTAGGAATGAGACTAGATTTTTTTTGATATGGAGCCCCTCACGATATATCTTTGATTTGAGGGAATATAAAATTTCAACTTACAAAAAAATATAATAGGACAAATAGCTTAAAATATCAGTTCATCAACTTCAACAAGGGGGGTCCTCCTTCGAAAAATTGACTAACCAAGGCACTGAAAATATTCTAGATTTAATGATGTACTCTGATTTGGGCACTGAGTCATGACCCCCTACTTTTGAATAGTTTCTATGCAGTTTAAATATATCAAATTCTTGAATTTTTTGGGTGGATTTATGTCTTTTGGAAAATTAGTTTTGATGTTGTTGTAATTAGAAAGCTTGGGTTTTGCCTATCTCCTTTTTAGAATTTAGTATGGAGGACAACTTTTTTGTACTTCTTAATCTAAAGTAATGTTCACAAGCATAGATTTTTAATAAAATTATTCATGGTTTTGATTAAAAAAATAAAATAAATAATAAATAATAAGTAA
>APFE031161839.1:0-32776 GCA_000404065.3 Pinus taeda | reverse complement strand
TCTGAGCATTTAAAATTAAATTTAAATAAAATTAGGAAAAAGTACTTTAAATATATAAAAATAAAATATTTAAACTACTTTACAAATAAGCCCTCCAATAACTTGAGCTTATCACAACCAAGAACTCCAACAATTTGCGACTAGGTCCCTCCACTATCCCGAATTTATTGCTGGTGGGCCCGCCAACGGCTAACTGGGTGAGTCATCAAAGCAAGCGTGAATGGATGCTAGGAATGTGCTTCGGACGTGTGAGAGGGACTAACCCCCCCTCTATTTTTGAATTTATAGACCTCCATATGATCCAAATATTGAAACTCAAAACAAAAGTAACATCGACGGGGACGTGCCTAAACATTTTTCAATCCTTTGTTAATTTTAAATTTAACTACTACATATGTTTGTCATTTACTTTCAACACCTCCATACAATGTGATTCCACAAACTAATATATGTTTTAAACATTAATTAGTTGATTGTGTTGTGGTAGAGTTTAATAGGTTTGATCCACTGTTTTTTTTAGGGGATGTATGTGAAAAATCTTGATATTACTTAACGACATGTAAAAGAAATTGTTTTTTTTTATGAGAAAAAGTTTTTTGACGTAAATCACATGATAATACATTTGTCGACACGTTTCGAACCAACGAGTGTGGTTCATCGTCAAGACAAGTTGAAGAATCAGATCATGGCTACAAATTAAATAGGGAGATTAAATCATCCAAGAGTTAGGTTTGACTGAAAAAATGCTATATTAGGTCAGAAATTGTCCTTGTTTTGTAAAATTATAGACATACGGTTATCAATTTCACAAAATAAATCATCTATTTCAGGTATGTTTCATTCTTGTTATTCTCACTTCTTGGTGATGGGTCATGGTTAGTTGTAGCTTGTTCTGGTTTCATTATTTTTAATTATTTGAGCCTTCAATTTTTTCCAATTATTTGTCCGAGATGCATCAAAATATCATCAAGGATCGAATGTGAGTAACTATTCCCATTTCTATACAACAATTAATTGGATGCATTTCTGATTTTGAGATTTCAATCAAACTAGCATTATTTCTTCCAATTAAATTTATGTATATGAATTAAAACTGACTAGTATATGTCATTTCTGTAATTTTGTAGGGAAGGACCAAAAACATGACACAACTTTGTTACAAAAATAATGAAATATCCATTCACTATATCTCTCTATCTCCATATGTCTCTCCTTCTCTCTCTCATTTTCCCTCACTCCCTCATTATCTCTCTCCCTCTCTCCCACATCACTATCTCTCCCTCTACCTCTCCATTTGTATCTCTTTGTGTCTCTCTTCTTCCCTCCCTTTGTCCCTCCATATATATCTCTATATACCTACCTCTCTCCTTATATGTCTCTCTCTCTCGTATTCCTCTCTCTCTCTCTCGCTCTCTCTCTCTCTCTCTCTCTCTCTCTCTCAACTTTCTCTCTCTCTCCTCCATATATATCTCTATATACCCACCTCTCTCCTTATATGTCTCTCTCTTTCATTCCATTAATCTCTCTCTCTCTCTCTCTCTCTCTCTCTCTCTCTCTCTCTCTCTCTGCCTCTATCTTCCTTTGTCTCTATCTCCCTCCCTCTTCCTCGACACTCTCTTTCACTTTTTCTCACCTTCCTTCTCTCCCCCCACCCTTTCTCTTCTCTCTCTCGCTCTTCTCTCCTCATCTCTCTCTCTCTCTCTCTCTCTCTCTCTCTCTCTCAATCTCTCCACCCTTTGCTCTATCTCTCCCCCCCTTTCCCCTCCAGTTCCATCTCTATATTTAGGGATTAAGACATGAGGTTCCTCCACTAATCATGGTCAAGGCCACCTTTGATGCTTCAAAGATTTCTTTTAGGACCTAACGCATTGGATTTTTCCCTAAATCATTTCTAGGGTCCTAAGACACATAACTACTAGTGAAAACTACTTAGTGGCATGACATCTATAATCACAAGCCAAAGGCATCTCCAAGATCCCATGTGTAGTTGTTCAAGGCATTAATATTGGCCTATATGTATAAAATCTTTGTCTGTGGTTGAATGTTCATGTTTTCTACTTAGCCATGTCCTGGGCTCCAAAAACCATGTTTGCGCTGACATTGTTGTGCCTTGGTGCCTAAAATATTTCTTTAGAGCCAAAGACTAGGTTCCACCACCACCCCTACCCCCCATGCCCAAAACAATCTTCATGGCACTATGACCCAAATTTATTGTTGAATCCTTCCATAGGAGTCCCTACTCTCTCTTAAATGAAAAGCATCCCATAGAAAGTTCCAATTGGCAGTTCAAATCCCCATTCCTCTCCCTTTATCTTAGAAGCTACCTTTAGGGTTTGACAGTTGAGTTTCCTCTCCAAACCATGGCCAAGGCTACTTTAGATGACTCAAAGCTTTCATCATGACCTAATTCACAACCTTCCTCCATATATCATTTCTAGGGTCGTGGGACACATATCTATTACACAATACCACCTTGCATTAAACATTCCATTGTCCTTTCAATAATTAATGAAATATGATTAAACATACTAACAATAAATATATATAACTCAATAAATAATTTTTAATGTGATTTCATAATTTAATATTAATTTTTAAATTTCTTAATTTTAAAAAATATGAAAACTAATATATTTTAAATAATAAATTTTATTTAAAGATGTTTTGATTTTATTCCAACTAATGGTTGATCATAAATAAAATACAAAATATAGTAATACATATAGTTATTAAATCAACGATTTAGTGGATACATTATAATAAATAATAAATTATAATAATATGGAGGTAATTAATAAATAATTAATATACAAGTTATTTAATAAATAAATAAAATAAATTTTATCATAAAAATTTAAAAATGCTTGTAACAAAGATTATGTTAAATTTACGATAATGTCATAAAGAAATCAACATTTTACATTGATAATAAAAACCATTTACCAGAGAAGTTAGATTACATTTTTCATTAATATGTTTGAAAGATATAAAAATTAAAGAAATTATTTTTATAATTTAAAGTATTTTTTATCAATAATATCATGTATTTTTGGAAAATTATTTATTAGAAAAATCAAATACATTATTCCTTTCCCTAAAATTTTTGTCTTAGCCCAACACCTTTGAGTAACCTCACATTTCCTACCAATGTTCTATTCATTATTTCCCCATCGTCATTACATTGATGTGTGTATGGGGTATATTTTGACAAAATATTTTCATTTTCGCCAAACGCACTATCATATTTCTTCAACATTCTTATTTTCTTCTCTATCCTATTCTCTACATGAACCTTAAATTCTTTAAATTTACTAAAGACATATTTATTTTGGAGATAATACATCCATGTGAATATTGAGAAATCATCTCTCAATATATCTTTTTGATATATCTGAAATTGTTTCAACAAAAAACTGTGAAACCTTGTAGGGCGTGATGGCATCAAGGGACACAGAGAGGATCTAAGAGCCTACAAGGGAGGGCTCGAGTAGTCAAGTCGCACCATGCACTTCTACAAAGAATAATATCAAGAGCCTACAAGGTATGATACTAAGTTGTTGTAGGGGTTGAAGTTGTAGAACAACTACAGGTCCGAAATCTTGTTGCAGGAGATCATAATTATGAGTCTTGTGTAGTTCAAGAAGGATTTGTCTCTTGTTGATTTGGTTTCAATTTGACCTAATTGGAAGGTCTTCTTGGAGGGTTAACTTGGTGTTGGAGGATGCTTTGGTCTTGTGGTTTGGGTCTTGATGTCTCAATTTAAGCAAATTTTATAGCAAGACAATATTTTTTCTAGGTTTTCCCCTTGGAGGGGTTTTTTCTTGGTTTGGAACCTAATTTTTGTGTCCACTAATTTTTATTTTATTTATTTATTTTTTGGTCTTGATAATTGTTTGATGAATAATATCTAATAAAGATAAATAAAGTTCACAAACAATTGTTAAGATTAGGGAGAAATTGAATCAATAGCTTCCCTAGTGAATTCTCCAACACTTTATGAGTTGTATGTATCCATGGCATGAGCCTTATGAGCTTGTTATATCAACAAGTGGGTTTCCACAAGTTAAAAAATAATTAGGTGCACAAAATTCAATGAAAAAGGGGTCAATTGGTCGACATTTGCTAGATAATCCATGAAAATGAATATATTGATTGTGATGGGATATAATTATTCATATTATATTGTGAATTTTGGTTTTGAACTAAGATATAAATAGTAAGAACGTGGTCAAGTTAATAAATTAGAAAGCCAAGGTTTTTTTTAACAAAAATATTATAAAATATTAATAATGTCGAAGAAACTTTCCTTCCTATGGATGGCAATCAATTCCACAAGGTGAGTAGCATCTACATATGAGGATACAATGAAAAATTATACCTTAAAGGAAAGTTCTAGAGTTGCGACCTCTTCAACCAATACAATTTAACGCATTGTTTTTTTTTGATGGAAAGCTGTGTATTATTTTTTGAATCCCTACATACACATCATCAAACCATTAATTTCTTTGTATGCAGATCCATCACAAAATCAGGTGTAGACAACATTAAATCTTATATTAGTGCATAGAAGTTTTTGAGTTAAAGTTTCTACTTCTATTCCTTATCATGGTTCTCCTAATTATGGTTAGGGCCTTGTTGGGCCTCAAATATGCCCATTTTCCCACCATACAATATCACTATTCATAACTAAATTCCTATATTTTTAACTCATTTCATACTATAATTCCAAACTTGTCGTCAATTCACATCTTACACTTGGTGGTTGATTATCATTAGTTTTATTGACTTTTTAATGATTAGATATGACTTTTCTATGATTTATAATGACGTCTTTGCCAAGTTTATTTATTGCAAGGATCCATTGTCGAAATTCTTCATAAGCCAATTAAGCTAGTTGCTACAGGTTAAGTACCGAATGACTAAATTTCTATAGTTAAAAATTTCAATTTGTGATCAAATTAATAAGAATCTTTTGATTCTGAGACATGGGGTTTTTTCAAAGTACCCTCATTCAAGTAACCCTGAAACTGTTCGTCAAAATTCATCACCATGAAGAAGTTATGGTCAGTGGAATTCTTAAGTACCAAAATTCTCAGTTTTTCTTATTTCAAGTTAAGTACTGGAAATTTGGGTTTGACGGTTTCAGATATTTCGTACCAACGTGGAGGATATTATTTGAATATTTCTTTTGTCTCTTTTTCAAGCTATGTGGAGTTGCAATCATAAAGTCTATATCTCAATCAAGCAATGCATGGGTCACAAGATTGCCAAGACAAATTTGCCATAACCAAATTCCAGAAAAATTATTTGAAATGTATTTTTGTAATATTGTTTGCATATAGCTAAGATCAGATCCTTGATTTCAGGATCTCAAATTGTAAATGCATAATATATACTGTAGTCACTCAGTATTGGGAGAGTTATGTAGGGGAAGAGAAGCACAATTACATCTGCCGGTCATTGTATATCACATTCTGTTTTGGCTGAAAGAATAAAAGTGAATAAATTTGTTGTAAGCTTTGGTGTCCATTTCGTGAATTGAAAGGCCGCCTGGACCCATTGTGTTTGCAAGCTTAACATAGATTATGTAAGTTTGAATTTTAGTGTTTATTTCCTTTTTATATTTTATTTCTTGCAAATGATTTGAAGTAGATTCAATTTGCTTTGTCAATTTATTTATGCATTCTGTAATTTCTTTGTTAATTTATTTTTGCATTCTGCAATTTATTTCTACATTCTAGATTATGTAATTACTTTCTGATTTATGGTGTGACCCCAGGGATAGTAGTTTATTTGAATTTGATTTTATAATTAATTAAAAATAGTTGATTGATTTCTCATTTACTTTCATTAGTGATTTTTAGAATTTCTGCACTTAATTTCGTACTTAAGTTTCCTTTAATATCTTCATAGGTTTGTGTAATATCCCCAATTAAATTAATTTTGCCAAGATGAATTTCTATTTTTGCAATTGGGTGTTGGGAAATATTTTGGCATGTAAACTTAGGAAGTGGGTGGTGGGAGTCCCCATTTAATTTTTGGAGAGATGGAGGCCACCAACATTAGAGAAAATGAAAGATTAAATTGATAGTGGATTATGGGTCCCACATAAAGTACGCACTTGGGGAAGAAGTAATTTGAATTCCTTGAGGAAAATCAAATTGGTGGAGGGACCCACAAGGAATACATGGCCAACAATTATAAAAGGAAGGAATGAGGGAGTAATAGGGGTCTTTTGTCTATTTGAAAATCGAATTTGCCTTAGTTATTGAGTTGAGCCAATATTTTGTTGTTTAGCACACAAGTGTCTCTGAGCAAAGATCTCAACCCTTGCTTTGGTGGACTTTGAGTGCTAGCCCTAGGAGGGAGTTCTACTTCATTCCAAGTCACACCAACATCAGTGAGTTGAGTTACAACAATAGTAAGTCAAGTTACAATAGTAGGGGAAGTAACAACAAGGAGGCCGAGTTACAACCACATGGAAAGGAGCAGTAGGAGGGTCGACTTACAACAGTAGGAGGGTCGAGTTACAACAATAGAATAATAATAACAAGGAGGATGAGTTCCAACAATAGGGAGAGTAACAACAGTGTAGAGCAGGGAGAGTAACAGTAGCGTAGGGATTGCACAATCATTGCAATGAGATTTGTTGGGGCAACACTATCCCAACCATTTTGTAGATGGGGAGCAAGGAGATCAATTGGAGGGCCATTTGAGGAGGATTTTTGGATTTGGGAGTGCAAAGATTCACAAGATCAATCACAGCAACAAAATTCATATTTGGAGGAGGGCCAAGCTGTGAAGGGTCAATTTTTGAAGGTTGGAACCAAGGGAAACCCTTTCTGGGTTTTTTTGTGTTTTGGGCAAGGAGTAATATCCTAATTTTATAGAATTTTTTGGGCACTCTAGAGTGGGAAAATCAGGGGGCAAAGTTAGGTCACAATGTAGTTTTGGAGCAGCAGCGTAGTTTTCTGGAGGAGCTAGTTACTGCAGCTATTGGGATTTCTTGTACTCATCACTTGGTGCTTATAGATTGCCTTGTGCAAGCCCAGGTGCACTTTCCCTGACTCATTGTAACACAACAAATATTATTAATAAAAAATTGGCCATTTGGGGATTTGAAGAAATTTCTGGTTCATGTGTATTTGTTTCTGAAAAATTCTATGTTGCTATCTTTGCATGTCTTTGTTATCATTGTAAAATTTCCATTAGGGATATTACAGTGGTATTAGAGCATGATCTTGGAAAGTTGTGGAGTAGCTAACAAGATCATGGAAGCTTTGGGCATGCGTGCACTGTGATGGGTGAACTATAGACAAACCCATGGCTCAAGGGAGAGTGAGTATCATTGATGGAAAAATGACCCTCACCGACTTTGATGGTTCAGCTAGGAGTTCTGTTAGAAAATGGGTACAAGAATTGGACACATATTTTTGGTTAAACCCCACGAGGGAGGCAGCCGTTATTAGACATGCCACTTTGCACTTGGATGGAGATGCTATGGAATGGTGGTATTGAGGGCTGATCCCTTTGGGTCAGGTACGTATCACATTCTACATAGAGTTCACATAGAGGTGTGTGGAGAGATTTGACCGAAAGTACACCAGACCCCCTCAAAGTGACTGTATAGGACAAGGACAGTTAGAGGATGAGACGAGGCATTTCTACTGGTGGAGACTGGGCTTTAGATGTCAGAAGCTTGAGGAGGAGGTTAAGTAAGAGGACACTCAGGATGGTGAGGGGCACATCGATATACTCGGTGTGGCGCATGAGTCACCATTCTTTGAGGCCTCTTTGGTAGCTCTAGTTAACACTTCTATTGAGGAAGTAGAGCATACACTCAGAGCACCATATATTGATGAAATGCCAACAATTGATGAGGTACCCAGTGCTATGACCTAGTTTCTAGACGATGGTCGCCCACAACAGGTTGATGAGGTGCCTGGAGGCATACTTGTCATTGAGGAAGTACCATAAGAGATAAAGGGGTCTAGAGCGATGATCGAGTTTACAGTGGATAGATGCCCTCCGTAGTTTCATTAGTTCCGAGCTAGCCTTCTAGCATTGAGAAAGAAGGCCATGACAGTGAGAGAGGTCATTCTACATCAGAACAAACAGTTGGAGGGCATGAGAGCGGTTTGTGTTGCGTGAGCGACCAAACTGACTCACATTAGGGAATGATAGGGTTCCCTAATGGTTCCGTTGGAGTGCACATTAGAGCAATGGGGCAACCCTACTCAGACAATACACTTCGGAAGCACTAGCAAGTTACCACTATACATTGGAGAGGGAGAGGCAAAGTCACCTCGACATATTTTATGTGTTGACTAATATGGTGAGATGAGGTGACATGATTTGTGCAGGGTGCATCCTTAGACATATGGAGGGTTAGTTCCATGTACGGGAGTTTATGGTCTTGATCCTTCCCTTGGGTTTGTATGGTGGTAGATATTAAGTTGGTATCTATGGAGCTAGATAGGAGGTTGGATGCATCCATGGCCATAGCTCAGCGGAGGCTGTGGATTACTAAGAGGGGCTTGAGGGCTAGAATGTTGTTGGGATCCAGGTGGGATTCTCCATCACATCGTGGAGTCAGTAAGTGTGGTAGCAGCTATGTGATGGAATCAATGGTTGGGTGCACACACCTTTTCATATCCCCTTCAGAGTTCCTCACAACACTAGTGACAAGATGGATTGAAAGAGGAGCAGGCATATTTCATGAGTTATCATGGCATGTTGGGTTGACATGGGATCGTAGGATGGCTAGATTACTATGGCAAGAGTTGGTAGGAGGAGGTGGCATTTTCAGGTCACCGGACATGGCATCATATGGAGACAATGTTTTCTCATTGATGTATTGGGCACTAAAGCTACTGAGGTTCGACATGGTAGTGTTATTCCTGATTGCATGTGAGGAGTTGAGCCACATAGGTGTACGAGGGAAAATGAGGAGGTGTAGATCACATCGTAGTGGGTGTACTAGCAGAGTGGCGGATGCATGGGAACATATGGGATGACCTATGGTACATGTTGGAATGGCACTGCATGTTGATATCTAGTGGTGCATGAATTTGTGCCACGAAGTTCAGGGCTATGCAGTGGAGTGTTGGGGTGTATATTTGTGTGCAGCAGAGCATGATGATGCACAATAATTCATTGAGGTGTTTTCGCTAGAGATATATCCTGACGAGGGCATAGGGAAATCCATTAGGTTTTGCACACTCAAGTTTGGAGAGCGAGTTGATCATAGGGCCAACTGTGAGCTTCCCTTTATCACTCAACAACATTGCACACTGACGTCGGGGACTTTGATACCATCCCTTGATGCTCTCAATGTGAGCAATAAAAGCCAGGAGGTGCATCTGAGACAGTTGGACATGACACAATGCATCGGAGAGAGGCTTTCCAGCTGTGGAATATGGGAAAAGCACGGGCTGGTAGATGCAGGCTTGGGGGTAGTCCAATATTGTGTAGAGGTAACACTTGCACCACCCTTGAGCCCACACTTAGGGAGAGGCATGACCCTCTTTGGGTGAGACATTCAGAGGGGTCTCAGGACCATCCACAACAGTTTGTGGACCTTACATGTAGGTCGATGTTTATACTCCAAGTGGTGTTGGGGAGTGCTTCTTGGAGGAAGGATGATAGATCCCACTCGTATGGTCAGCGTAGGGCAGGTTTGTAAGCACCATATTGGTTCGTGATGTAAGGAGGCCATATATTGATTGCACACATGGTCTTCATATGTGGTACAGGTTGGCACCACCAACTGTCAGGGGTATGCCACAACCATTATGGCTATGGGATCCATGGATCTGGCTAGTTGATTGGACACTTTGTTTCATGATGAGCGGGAGTAGGACACAGGATGACCCAACTCTCACTTTGTTTGACATCCGGAGGAGTGTTGAGGCCTCAGTTGCATGGAAAGACTGGTTTTCCTTGTTGCTGTTACAAATCAGAGTGAGTGTTGGATGGGTAGGTCGTGACATCGTGGGAATTCTTGGGCTAGATGCATTGGGACTCCATAGATATTTTTCCATTAGGTCCTAGGAGAGGGTGATATAGCTTGCACGTGATGGGAAAACCATCATGATCAGAGTGGTGCAACGAAATCATGGTGGAACCCCTTTTGGACTAGCTTGGGATTCTGGCCTAGCAGGGCTTAACATTTTAGCTACCCCTGGAGGTTAGCAGGTTTTTATAAGGAAAGGTCATCCATATCTTCCATTGGGTTTTAGTGACTTATTGGTGGTGTGGGGGAGTTCACCAATGTGGAAGGTTGATCAGCAGGAGGAGATCAAGGGAAGCACATGCAGGCGAGGATTCCATCCCACAAGGAATGGATTGTGTCTTTATGGGTCTACTCCTAAAGTGCACGAGAGAGACTATTCGATAGAGTACTTTCATGAGGAGATGATCAAGATTTTATACTACCATGATTCTCTACTTAGTGGTAGTATGCAAGGGATGTCTGGTGCCTATGTTTAGTTGGACAATGAGTGGAGTAAGGGATGCCTCATGTTGATCAGGATGGCTTGGGATCATGGATGGATGAGTTAGAGATTAGGGATGGCTAAGTGGTACATTTTGGATGCTAGTATTATGTGTAGAGATTTTTGGGGTTAGTTGATTGAGAGGGTTCTTTTTTAGGCATTGCTTGAGGACAAGTAATTTTTGGTGGGGAGGACTGTAATGTGCCCTAATAAATTAATTTTTCTAAGATGAATTTCTATTTTTGCAATTGGGTGTTGGGAAATATTTTGGCATGTAAACTTAGGAAAGGTGGGTGGTGTTGGGTGCGAGATCCCCCAAGGAATGTTTTGGGGCTTAAAGCCTAGACTTTGGTCAAAAGATGTAAATCTGATGAAAAGACTCCACATTTTGTAGGTGCGGAGCGCGAAGTTGTAAATGAGTCATAGGGTTGTCCACTCTCAATTTTGTAATGTAAGGTCAGCTTTAGAAATCTACCCATGGTCCGCTGGCCCTGGGATTATATAAATAGAACGAGCCTCTAAGTTGTAAATAAAGTCATGGATGGAATGATGGTGGAATAGAAGCATAGTGGAAGATCTAAGTGTAAAGTCTAGTCTTTGGGTCGTAGAGTAGGATAAGGCTTTGCAGCTAAGTGCACAGGGTGAGTTGAGTCTGTAACCGTTGGAAGCATTAATAAAGATAAGTTTTACCTCAATTATTTGTATTTATTTCTTGTTTCATGCATTGAATATATTGGGTATAAATTGCATTTCTACTGTTTATATGGTGCACGAACATATATGATTGTGTTGACTAAGTGAATGTAAGATAAAGTATCTGTTTACGCGAAGTTAACTAACATTTGTAATAAGATAAGTAAGATACACAAAGTAACTTGGGGAAACAGGGCAGATTGTTGCCTTTGCAGAGTGAAAGCACCTCAGTCCCTAGTTAGGGTTGCACAAAGGTGATTACAACAGATCACAAAGGTATCACAGGTCAGGACAGTGCACGAAGTGACCTGCATGAAGATATTCACAGCTAGTCTGAATCGACCCCTCAGACATCTCAAGGGTGCAGAAACTTGGTTCCAGCATCCCCCCATACTACTTCAAGTGAAACTTCAGTCCGCACACCGTGGGCTGATGCTGAAAGGGCCAGTAAAGTAGGGATTTGTTTGGCTAATTAACTTCAAACATGGGTCAGGCCCTAAGAAGCCAACATGTGGAAGGAGTCCCCACTTAATTTTTGGAGAGATGGAGGCCACTAACATTAGAGAAACTGAGATATTAAATTGATAGTGGAATATGGGGCCCACATAAAGTACACACTTAGTGAAGAAGGAATTTGAATTCCTTGATGCAAATACAAATGGCGGAGGGACCCACAAGGAATGCATGGCCAACAATTATAAAAGGAAGGAATGAGGGAGAAATAAGGGTCTTTTGTCTATTTGAAAAATGAATTTTCCTTAGCTATTGAGCTAAGACAATATTGTGTTGTTTAATACATGAGTGTCTTCGAGTGGAGATTTCAACCCTTGCTTTAGTGGACTTCGAGTGCTAGCCCTAGGAGGGAGTTCTACTTCATTCCAAGTCATACTAGCAACAGTGAGTCGATTTACAACAATAATATGTTGAGTTACAACAACAGGGGAACTAACAGCAAGGAGGTCGAGTTACAGCCACAGAGAAAAGAGTAGTAGGAGGGACGAGTTACAATAACTAGAGAATAATAACAAAGAGGCTGAGTTTCAACAGCAGGGAGAGTAGCAGCGGTGCAGAGCAGGGAGAGTAACAACAATGCAGGTATTGCGCAGTCATTGGAGTGAGATTTGTTGGGGCAACACTATCCTAGGAATTTTGGAGCTGGGGAGATGGGAGATCATTTAGAGGGCCATTTGAGGAGGATTTCTGGAGTTGGGAGTGCAGAGATTGACAGGAATAGTCACAACAACAGAATTTGTATTTGGAGGAGGGCTAAGCTATGAAGGGTCAAATTTTGAAGGTTGGAACCAAAGGAAACCCTTTTTGGGTTTTTTGGGTTTTGTGCAAGGATTATTCTCCTAATTTTATAGAATTTTCTGGGCACTCTAGTGTGGGAAAATCATGTGGCGAAGTCAAGAAACAATGTATTTTTGGAGCAGCAATGCAGTTTTCTGGAGGCATTGGTTATTGCAGTCGTTGGGCTTTCTTGTACTCATCACTTGGTGCTTATAGCTTGCCTTGTGCAAGCCCATGTGCACTTTCCCCAACTCATTGAAACAAAACAAATATTATTAATAAAAAATTGGCCATTTTGGGATTTATAGAAATTTCTGGTTCATGTGTATTTATTTATGAAAATTTATGTGTTGCTATCTTTGCATATCTTTGTTATCATTGTAAAATTTCCATTAGGGATATTACAGTTTAAGGTAAGGACAATGAGTGTAATGTTATTTGAGTTTCGCTAGCCTGTGTAATATTGTTATGAGCATACTCTGTATGTGACAAATACATGATTATTCTTCCAAATTCATGAATATTGGAGAAACGTTTTGATTTCAAATAAGTTTATGAAGGAGTAATTTTCATGTTTGAAACTGAATCTTTTGTCTTGAAAGGAAGTGTTTCACTACTTATGAATCCATATATCAGTGGTTCAGGACTCCTATAGCTTATGGTCTGTTTGAATATCCAGAATCAATGAGGAACCGAGTGACTTCTTAGTACAGTTGCATGTTAACACTTAGAGGATTGCATGCCATTTACAAAGTGTTATTTGATTTGTGTGAGTCGTAGTGCATTAATCATTAGAGTAGATAATTTTTTATTTCCTAATTTCCTAGAAATCTTTAATTATATTTATTCTTGTTCATCATTAGATAAATTAAACTGTAAATAGAGGTTTTGTACCTAATTCTGTACTAAAGAGTAAACTAATTTAGAAACATAAATATTGTTATGTGCCTAATTCGATATTAAGAAGTAAATTGATTTAGGAATAAAAATTATGTACTCTATTTAGTACCTCTTCCAGAATTTCTAAGATGTTAGTTTAGGCTAGATGCTCTAATCCTGCACTTTTTCCTCAAAGTTTACAAGCCACAGATTGATAATTAAATGTTGGAATTAGAACACATATAATTTTGCCAACATTTTCGGTGTTGTTGCCTAGGAGGTGCTAAATGGATTAGAGCATAGTTTCTTTCACAAGTTTTCTATGTGATCTTAGCTGCAAGGAAACTAGGGGGCACATAATATGGTAAGCCCTGAGTGAAGAGTCACGCATTCACTTTGGTTTGGGGTCACTCCAAATTGTGGTTGTCTAAGTAAGCAAGGAGTTCAAGTTTGGTAAGTTTTACTGCAATTAGTAGTTTTAATACATTTAGGTCAAAATTTCAAGTTATTTAAAGGCAAAACGTTTTTGGGGTGTTGTAAGAACCCCTGTGTACTAATCCATGTTGTGAGACAAGGATCATCAACCAACAGGAGAAATTAAAGAATGATTGAGATATTGAAGAATGTCCCTCAAAGTACTTTCTCAAATCCTAGTAGTAGTTGGGATATCTGCCTCTCATGAAGAGTTCATCCTCACCACATTTAGGAAATTATCTGTCTCTCGACAGCCAAAAAAGGATTTGGAAGTCTCCCTTGATTCCTCTTGCCTATATAATAAGGAGATCGAGAAATCATGTACCAAGTCTGATGGGGAACATCCTGCTAAACCTGATATTGAGGAACTTTCACCATGCCTATCAACAAGCCTTGTATCCATTCGAGAGACCAATCATCCAAGTTTTCCTGGCATGATCGAGGAGGACTTTCAGAGTGGTCCAAATGAATAAATGGGCTAATAACAATAGGGTTACATTTGGCATTGGTTCTAGATCACATTCCAATCAAAATAATACTCTTATCTTCGAATACTCTTTATATCGCATCTTTCAAAACTACTAATTTTTCATGCTAATGTACCTATTAAAGTTTCTATCTTAAATCTGGGCATGAATATATCTTTGTACCTGATCCACACATGGCTCCATTGGAAGTTCTCTTTCACTTGAAGGAGGACATATTTTCTACAGTAAAGTAGGAAAGTTAATATTGTAATAAATAAATAAATGAAAATATTAAAGAGAAAAATAAGTCCTTTTGTGAAAACCAGCTTGTCAGGCACAACTGGATAGGTACTTTTCTTGAAAACTAGGTAATTGGCAGGCAAAGTTCCCAATATAGTTTGTAAATTTGTATGAGTTATTCAAATCATGTATCTTTCAAGTCATTATGTTTATACTCGAGTTGATTGATGTGGGATCCCTTAAGGCCCACTTGGAAACGAGCCTTTCCCCATCGACTATGAACATTATTTGGGATCAAGGTTAAGGTTATATAAGGTACCTAGGAGCCCGCATACATTAATGGCAGGTATCCTTGTCATCTAATAAGGAAATACATCAATGTTTCTTGGTGGATGAATTCTATAGTCCATTCGACTTTGATAAATCCATTCATGGCTAGTAGATTGTACCTAGTGCCTTGATTCCCATTGACATCAAAGGTGGGATATCTCACATTGGTTAACAACCTACTCAATGGTCGATAATCCAATGATTCTTGCTTATGTTTGACATAACACCATTTATTCACATATGAAAGATTTCACATGGGTGTGTAGCGATTAAAGACTATATGGTTTTGTGATCTCAACACAGATTTCTAGCAGTCTGGATTTTTAATCAGAATTTCCATTTTCATTTGCAGCACTATATTTATTTCAGTAAGGTTTTCATATAGCATCATGGCCATTCATTTGCAACAGTAGTCACATTTCCTTAGTTGTTTGGGGATATAAAACTCCTCAAGCATGGGGGAGAAGGGGACTTTCAGTTCATCCTTCAGCCTTCTTCAGTAGATTAGATCAACAATCACATAAGCTCCAACCATTCCATCCTCTACTTCATCCTACAATAGTAAGCACATCAACAATAAAGGTAAAACCTAAGGTAAAGTTGACTTAATATTCTCTAATTAATTAGAAGGTTTAAGAAACTTAATCATTCATCACTTCTCATTCCATGCATTTCATCTTTCATAAATTAGTATCCTTTTGTTTTCCTTCCATTCATTATGCATATACTCTGATTACAAGACCATGTAAAATAAAATCCATATGGTATATTAATAAATGCATTATCTATAATTTATTCTCCTAGAATTCTATTCAGAGGATGAAGTCATTACTGCCATAAAATGATAGGAAACCACTTATAAGAATTGGCCTTGTGATGATAGAGTATGCAAGCACCTATTCACATACTTACCATCTCCATTGCCACCTCATTTCATCCATCATCTCTTCTTCATCCATCCATTTCTTGTCCTCAATTTTTATTGCTCTATAAATTAGTATGATATGTTCAATGTGAAGATTTCTTCTCCACAAGAACTAACACCTCCAAATATTCAAGCAGTGCTACTCCACAAGAACTAGCACCTCCAAATATTCAAGCAATGTTGTCGCATAGGAACCAACATCTACAAAAAAATTTCAAGAATCTATCAATGAGCAAGGGATTTGTTTGCATGAGGACATGCAAATCCACAGGCATGAGGGGATGTTGGGCATCAAATATTTCCATTTTTCCACCATACAATATCACTATTCATAACCTAAATTCTTATATGTTTAATTCATTTCATACCATAATTTCATAACTTGCCTTCAATTCACATTTTATACTTTGTGGTTGATTATCATTAGTTTTCTTGACTTTTCAATGATTAGAGATAACTTTGATATGATTTTCTAATTATGGGTTTTCCAATTTTATTTACTACAAGGATCCATTGTCAAAATTCTTCATAAGCCAATTGAGCTAGTTGCTACAGGTTAAGTACCGAATGGCTAAATTTTTGTAGTTAAAAATCTAAATTTGTAATCAAATGAAGAAGAATCTCAAGATTTTGAGATGCAAGGTTTATTCAAGTTAGCCTCATTTAGGTAACCCAGAAACCGTTTGTCAAAATTCATCACCCCGAAGAAGTTATGGTTAGTGGAATTCTTAAGTACCAAAATTCTGGGTTTTAATTATTTCGAGTTAGGTACCATAAATTTGGGTTTGATGGTTTCAGATATTTTGTGCCAGCATGGGGAATAGGAGTTGAAGATTTATTTTGTATCTTTTTCAAGCTATGTGGAACAAAAATCATAAAGTTTAAATCCAAATCAAGCTATGCATGGGTCACAAGATTGCCAAGACAAATTTTCCATAACCAAATTCCAAAAAAATCATTTGAAATGTATTTTTGTAATATTGGTGGCATATAGCTAAGATCAGATCCTTGAGTTCAAGATCTCAAATTTTAAATGCATAATATATATATTGTAGTCACTCAATATTGGGAGAGTTATCTAGGGGAAGAGAAGCACAACTACATCTGCCAGTTGTTGTATATTACACTCTATTTTGGCTGAAGGAATAAAAGGGAATGAAGTTGTTGTAATCTTTGGTGTCCATTTCATGAATTGAGCTTAGGCATGCAACACATGGGTAGGAAAGGTGGCCTGAACCCATCATGTTTGCAGGGTTAACATAGATTATGTAAATGCGAATTTTAGTGTTTATTTCCTTTTTATATTTTATTTCTTTCAAATTATTTGAATTAGATTCAATTTGCTTTGTCAATTTATTTATGCATTTTGTAATTGCTTTGTTAATTTATTTCTGCATTATGTAATTACTTTCTGATTTATGGTGTGACCCCTGGGATAATAGTTTATTTGAATTTGGTTTTAGAATTAATTAAAATAGTTGATTGATTTCTCATTTACTTTCATTAGTGATTTTCAAAATTTCTGCATTTAATTTCGTACTTAAGTTTCCTTTAACATTTTCATAGGTTTGAGTTAAGGACAATGAGTGTAATTTTATTTGAGTTTTGCAAGCTAGTGCAATATTCTTATGAGCATACTATGTATGTGACAACTCCATTATTATTCTTCTAAATTCATGAATATTGGAGAAGAAATTTTCAATTTCAAATAAGTTTCTGAATGAGTAATTTTCATGTTTTAAACTGAATCTTTTGTCTTGAAAGGAAGCATAGCATTACTTATGAATCCATATGTCAGTGGTGCAAAACTCCTGTAGCTTATGCTCCATTTGAATATCCATAATCAGTTAGGAATAGAGTGGCTTCTTAGTACAGATTGTGTGTTAACACTTAGAGGATTGCATGCCATTTAGAGAGTGTTATTTGATTTGATTGAGTCGTAGCACGTTAATAATTAGAGTAGACAATTTTCTATTTCCCAATTTAGTAAAAAGATTTAATTATATTTATTCTTTTTCATCATTAGAAAATTAAATTGGAAACAGAGGTTTTGTACCCAATTCTGTACTAAACAGTAAACTAATTTAGAAACATAAATCATGTTCTATACCTAATTTTGTATTAAGCAGTAAACTGATTTAGGAACATAAATTTCGTACTCTATTTAGTACCTTGTTCCAAGATTTTTAAGATGTTAGTTTAGGCTAGATGCTCTGATCGTGTGTTACATGTGCTTGTGCCTCGAAGCTTATGAGCCTGGATTGATAGTTAAATGTTGGAATTAGAACACTTATAATTTCCCCAACAAGGTCGTACAATAATATTTCTTCTCCACCTATTCCTGTTACTATTTTAATTCATGTTCTTACTCATGCTTCTCCTATTCATGGCTATGGTATGTATAATAATATTTCATCTTGACCTGAACCAAGAATGTTTTATTCTAGTACAAATGCTCCTCAGCAAAAGGGGTTTCCTAGACCAAGAACAATCCATCCCCCTTATCATTGTTATCAGGCAGAGGGACTAGGCATTCCTCCTCCTCCTCCTCCTTCTAAACTTGATACAACTTGATATTGAACTTTTCTCCCATTTTGAATGAGGACTATGAATGATTCACACACTCAAACTAGGTTGATCTCTTTTGGGCCCTTTCTTCCACTATTTCTCCATTTCTTCCCATCTCCTAATCTCCCCTCTAATATATCCTCTACATTAGAAACACCATCTTCTCCGATTAGCCCATTCTTATTGTTTAGGGCCAATATTAGGAGATTCAAATTACGACTTATATTTCCAATTATTGCTTCGAGCCGGGAAAACCTCTCCTCTACATGATTAGGAGGCTTATTCATATATTTGTCAACCATGATTAGATATTTATGACTTTTGGCTTAGGAAATCGAGATACCCTATAATCATATATAATATACACAAATAATACTATTATGTTACCAATATGACCTATAAAATTCCATGGATATTCCACTATAATGTGCTAGAAAGTGAGGTATTTCTACTCTCTTTCTCTAAATAAGAAATAGTTTTGAATACAAAGAAGCACAACCTGTAAATTATGGGCTATTATAGTGCAAAAATCATATTTGTGTTCTCTCTCCCTATCCCTCTTGACTATTTTACTCATCTATGGAACAAATGAACTTGAAAAGAATGGACCCCCTTCTCCTCCTAGTGGCCTGATTATAACATAGCCCAATGGCATAGTAGTCGTTAGGTTTGACTACCTCACATTTTAACCAGAGTTAAGATGGAATATTCTAGAATATTAGTCATGATAATCATGTGGCTAGCACATTTTCCATGAGTTATGGGGGTTGGTGTGGCATCCTCTAGAATTATGGTGCTAAAATAGTAAGCGCAATTTTTGAGTGTCATAGCTTTTGCGTACAAACTTTTATTTAGGGAATTATTGCCTCATTGGAAAAGTTTCTATGTGTAGAATATACAATAACAAAAAAATCATGCACTAATGTGGACAAGTTTCACCCCCAAAAACATCATTTTATGCCTCAAAATTATCCTAAAAGGCTTGAGATCCTAATTTCCCAAACCGAGTCTTGCCAGTAAAAATGGTCCTATGAGTTGATTCCTCCACTTTTCCCATTTCAAAAGCATTGATATGGATGAAAAAAATACAATTATCTAATAAGGATCAACAAAATAGGAATTACAAGCGGATGAGGTTTCTACAATAATTTCATTTAATAATCAAGTACAAGAGATGTAGCACAAATAGGTTGGTTGACATGCTTTCAAAGCCACCCACATCAAAGGTCACAATTTTGGGAACTCTTAAGCACATGGATCCTTTCACAAATGATGCAAAAAGATAGGCATATACAAAGGATGAGGACTTCAAGGAGATGTTATAATGGTTGTAAAACAAGGCACGTGCACGATGATGGAAAAATATTTAATGTCGTCTCCAGAATGGGTTAGATAAGTTATGCATTGCTAAAGGTGTGAGACTACAACTAATCATGTAAGTTCATACCTCCAAGGTTGTAGGGAATTTTGGGTTATGGATGATAATGACCAACTTGTAGAGGTATGTGTACTGGTCCAAGATGCAAGAAGAGGTAGTTAGGTTCATATGAGAATGCATTCTTTATTATAGAGGAAAGCCTAATAACAGGAAACATGATTTATATTAGCCATTTCTTTTACCCATTCATCCTTAGGAAAACATTTCCATGGATTTTGTGGGAGTTTCATCAACAATCAGGAAGGGACATGACTGCCTATTTGTGGTAATTGAAAAGTTTAACAATATGTGTGTTCTAATGCCTTATAAAAATACCATCGATGGGAAAGAAACAACAAACATGTTTTTTGGACAGGTCTAGGTTCACTTTAGGACACCAAGGAGCATCATTTCAGATCGGGACAATATTTCTCAGTGCATTTTAGAGTACAGTGTGGGAGAGGACAATCATAAAGTTGAAGAGGGCTACAACATTCCATCCTCATGCAGATTGATAAACAAAAGTTAGTTAATAATACTTTGGTGCAACTTTTGAGGGGTAATAGTTAGAATAATACAAATACTTGGGATGGAAATCTAGTATACATATAACATTCTCATATTAATAGAGAATTCCATACTTAACTAGTATGTCCTTGTTTGAAACTTGTTTTGGATACTTATCAATTTGACCTTTGAATATTTCATATGGGAAAAAAGGAGGACTATGGGAGTATCTTACAGAGGATGACTTAAGGGTAGAAAAAATTGTTGACATTAGGAAGATACATCTATAGGTATAATAGATGCTACATAAGTCACAATAAAAAGATAAGTCCATGCATTATCAACACAAAACTGAGAATTCATTTGGAGTGAGAGATAGAGTTGGCTACAATTGAATAAGGAGAGGCTACAAGGTCTTGGTAATGAAAACAAGGCTCTACAATATGGTCCCTTTGAGATACTAGAAAAGGTTGGAGAGAACACCTATATAATCATCATATCCCCATACCTCTGCATTTAATCAGTTCTGAGTGTAGAGAATTTTAGACATTATGAGCCTTCCATGTTGGATCAAGAAGAGGAATAGGTCCTACCTTTCATATAGGATTTGACATAGGATGCTTAGGCAAAGTTTATAGATGATAAATTTTCATAAAAGAGGTCTAGAATTATATGACAAGGGTAGCATGGGCTTCGGTATATTGGGTTGAAAGGGAAACTTTCAAAAAATGATAGATGGTACTTCAGAAAGAAGGTAGAGGAAAAATTCCTAATTTCATTCAGTAAAATATTGTTTGGACCAAAGCCTCCTGAAATGGGGAGCTATGATTGGAGTTTGCTCAATATATTACTTTTCATCCATTTTGGATTGTTTTAGAGTGGAAATTTTGGAGGAATCGACTTGCATAACCATTTTTAGCAATGGTGCTAGGTGACAACTTTAGGAGCCATTTTAAGGCCTTAAACAACTACATTTTGTGGTTGTAACCTTACTATGGACCTATATTCCATAATATAAACATTTATACCTTTCCAATGACATAATAATCACCTTATATAGATCTTGTATGAGAAAGTTATGCCTCTTGAAAGTTAGCCTATCAAAATCAAACACTATAATGTGAGAGGATTCCACAACAACCCCTATTACTCATGGAAAAGGGGCTAGACATATGTGAACTATGAAAAATACTCTTGAAGGATAAAGTTTTAAGTAATATTTAGGGTCTAATGGGTCAAATTTAGCCCCTATTTGGCTATCAAGTTGACATGTTATAACCAAGCCATTAGGAGGAAAAGGCGCTCCAATTATTCGAGTGCATTTTGTTCCATAGTTGACCATAGTAGTTAAGAGTGGATAGAGAGAGAGAGGATTTATGGACTATAGTAGTCCATGGGCCATATGTCTCACTCCTTTGTACTTGCATCCATTTCCACTTAGGGACAAAGAGAGTAGACCAACCTCACATTCCAAATAGGATTTTTTCTGAAAGTTTTTTCATGACCATCTCCTATTTTTTATGGTTGCGAGTGATTGTATTTTTGTGTATTCTCTATTTTTCATATTTTATATATTGCATGCATGAAAATAATAAATTAATAAATTCAGAGGAAATAACCCTCATGGTAGATATTCAAATTTAATTATAATTTTATCTAATCTATTTTGAATCATTTTTCATGCGATAGTTTACGAATCAATGTGTTTTTATAATAATGCATTATATTTTTATTTCGTATGAAAGTGAATATAAATGTGAAATACCTAAAACATCTCAACTATGTTTACTTTTAAGAACCAAAACAATAATTTCATATTTTTCCTTTGTAAATCATCTTAATTTTTTATTATCTAAAAACTAAAATATTAATGTCAAATTATTATAAAATCAAGTTGGTATCTTACAATTTCCATTATGCACTTTACTAATAGAATGTTGAAAACTGAAAGATATTGAAATTCATTTCCGAATTCAAATTCAAACTTTATTTTAATTAAATATGTTGTCTGTGTTTTTTTCCTTGAAGAAAAAAGCCATAATTTTATTCAACCTAAAAACCAAGGAATAAAATCACATTCTACAGATTCGTGAAAGCATTTCATCGTATTTTCTTTATAGCTAATGCACAAAAGAAAAAGAAAAATTAATTACAATTGAATTAAGTGTGATAGAAATAACTTAATTTTCTTTTCTTTTTTCTTTCTTTTTCTCCACCTTCCACCACACTCCTTGATTTCGAGCAGTTATTACTATTTCTAGTTGATTTCTCTGTGTATATGGTGGATTTCTTTGTTTGAGTCCAAATTGTCAGATACATGAGATCTCTTTATGCCACCTGAGTTCTTTTCCATGGGCATCTCCAGTTTCTATTGCTCCGATACCATGATTTTTATTGATTCAATAACCTTATGAGTTGTAGCCACAAATACCGATTTATCCCCTTCTTCATCATTTGATTTTCCATCAGAATGAGAGTGTGGCTCATATTTTGGCATATTTTCTTTGTCCTCTTCTTTCTCATCTTTTGAACTGTTAGGAATCTTCCATCCCCTTTTCTTAGGGGCTTTTCTCCTCTTCTCTTTTGTTGCCTTCCTTTATTGTGGGTAGGGATTTTGTAAATGACATGTTTGAAAGAAAGTTCGACATTGAAATGTCATATTCTCGTAGCCTAACACCTGTGTCCACTGAAAATTCTAATTTTTTAGGAAATTTTCTAAGGCTGATATCTACATAGATGCCAAAAAAAGTAAAAATGCATGTTGAGATTTGTCTAGGTCAACTTTTTTTAACGTTCCCAGAATGTTTTTGATATCCTACATAATCTTATGTTACCTATAACACCCACCTCCCACATCTACCCAATTGACCAGTCAACCCGGGTAAGCATGTGACGAGATGCTACTATGGGTGCATTCAACCTCCTATGTGACCTTAAGGAAATGGAATCGATGGAAACACAACACAGAAACCTTCCACATCAGCTACATGACCCCTGAGAACCATTCCAACACTTCAGGCAGCTTGCCCCTGGGTCCCACTTAAAGTTATGATCACTTGCCCTCTTGAAACTCTCATGCTATAGGCATGCTAGCGTCCAGGGACCTTTGGACGCTCTCACAGGCCTACGCGTCCCTGGGATTTGAGCCACTTTTTCCGGCCCAAGCCCAAGTCACTGCCTAGAATGGAATGAGATCTTAAGAGCAGCAAAATAACAAGGAAAAAATGAACTAGAAGCAGTTAGCTAAACAATCCCTTAACCAGACCCCTATAATCCATGACAGGTATTTCGTCAAACATATCGCAATTATGTAAGCTATAGGTGTAAAGAACATAATTAAGCATAGGGATCTCATACTTATATGAGAATCGTGAAGAACCATTGTTCCCTCATGTCATTTGCTACATTATCATCTATTAGGTCATAGATACACTGTCCATTCATTTACAAGTAAAAAAATACTGAGAGCCATACATAGTTGTTGTTATAAGACACAAATATAACCAACATAGTAACAACAAAAATACCATAAATATATCAGCCTTAAAATCCACATATAAACCAGTACATTAGCACATGAAAACCAAGGGAATGAATTTCTCATTAATGAATGAAAAAACCAATCATATATTGTACTACCACGTTCCACCCAACCATAGATTGGCGGAGGCAAGTCTCTCTTCAGCCAATCACCTCATGCCATATTCCAAGCATTAATGTAGGAATCATAACCAACCTAAAAGAACCAAATAATAATGGATTCTATCGAAGTTCTCCACCTACACGTGAGGAATTTGAGTGCCTCCTAGTCTCTCAGGCTTTACCGTAATCCATAACCCGATCCAAGGATCACTAGGCACTACACTGAGACCCACTTTCTAGGATCTACTGTCCATCCCATCCCGGGACTACTAGGCCCAATGTAGAGAAATCCACCTCTTGGATTTACCGTATATCTTGCCATTCACCAACAAGGATTCTTAGGCCCATCGAGGCACACAATCCTAGCTTTACTACAACCCAGAGTCTAACTCAGGGTTTACTAGGCCAGTGGCTTTACTGTGATCCATAGTTCGGTTCAGGGACCACTAGGCCATGTTTTTTTCATTTTGTAGATCCACACCACTTGGCTTTGAATCCATCCAGCAATCTGACTCAACCGAAGTATGAGAACCCATCTCATCAAGACTATCAGGAAATGGCAAGGCTAGGCTGGAAATGCTATCACACCTAGAAAAACCCATGCCATGATAGAAAACAACCACATGCGACACCATGCATGCTAAATATATAAAAGAAAATATACATGCAAATCGATACCTACAAAGATTCCTGTTGTAGCTGCTTGATCCTGCCTTTGCCTACTTGATCTTTGCTTCCTCTTGCCTTCTTTGCCTTTCTTGCTCCAATGCCAAAATTCTCTAAGAAAAAGCTAAGTGTCCAAGGGTGTGTGTGTGTGAGAGAGAGAGAGAGAGAGAATAATGAGAGAGCTCCAAAACTGAACTAACAAAAGGTTAACCATTGTTCCCCATAAGCATTTTTATGAATGAGGCCTCTATTTTCTTCATTTTCCATTATTTTCCTCCATTTTCCTCCTCACAAGCAACCTGTGACCTTTCACCTTACTTTACTCCTAATTTCCATTTATTTTCATAAATAAATGTGCCAAACATGCCATTTTCCTTTCTAAAGCCTTAGCCATTGCCTTTTCCAATTTCCTTAGCCATAAAAAACCAAATGAACACCCCCTAGGATGTCTTGCCAAACATTCAACTTGGAATAAGTGTCCCATCAACCATGGTTATCATTTTTAATTTGTATTACATGGAATTTTCACCAGGGTTGTTATAGAACCCTCCCCCTTGGGGGACACCATCCTTGGTGTTCAATCATGCATATACCTTAGTAAACCTCTAGAAATCCATGAGCTTTATAACATAGGTCGATGTAGTATTTACATTGACTACCCTACTAAATTGACAACCCACATGACATCATAACAACATGAGAACATAACAACATGATAACATAACAACATGATAACATAGTAACATGACAACATAAGAACGTGACAATCATAGTGACGTAACACCCATACCACTTTTTGGAGCTTTATGAAATAACTCACGGTGGTATTTACATCCATATACATATGTACATATAGCAATATCACCAAAACATATACTAAGATGCCATATCAAAACATATGCCAAAAAACATATTAAAACAAATACCAAAGCACCATATCAAAACACATACCAAAACAACATATCAAAACTGCTTTGCCTCAACCAGCGAACAAGGAAGGACACATGGCCTGCATATGATTCACCATCTCCCATGTAGCTTCATTGGGCCAAAACTACTTCTGCTGCACTTTAACTTGCTCGATCGCTTGGTTCCAGAGCATGAGCACCTTTTTATGTAATATACACTGAGGCTCCAGCTGGAATTCTCCATCTGGTTCCACCTGCAATACAGACAAATCAATCACATGATCAACATCTCTAACATACTTCTTAAGCAATGACACATGGAAAACATCATGGACTTTCATTGTTGGAGGCAGTGCAAGTCGATAGGCTATTGGCCCAATCCTCTCAGTGATACTGAAGGGTCCATAAAACCATGGTGCCATCTTGCCACATGAACCAATCCGTAAGGAGCTCTTCTTTGGTTTGATATGCATTTAAACATGTTCCCCAACCTAGAACTCCTTGAACAACCTGTTTCGATTTGCATAGCTCTTATGCCTATCCTGTGTTGCCTTTAGATTTTTTTTCTTGATTACCTGCATTTTTTATTTCGTTTCTACCAACATATATGGTCTAATAAGTACTTTGTTCACTAGATCACTCCAGCTAATGGGAGTATTACAACTCTGTCCATACAATGCCTCGAAAGGACTCATCCTTAATGACTCTTGATAACCATTGTTGTATGCAAACTCAACCAAGGGAAGATACTCCTCCCACTTCCGCTGTTGGTGCATCATATACATCCTCAACATGTCCTCCAATATCCTGTTGACCCTCTTTGTATGCCCATCTTTCTATGGATGATAAGTTGTACTGAAGGCCAACTTTGTATCGAAACCTGCAAACAAATCCTTCCAAAACTTGGAAGTGAACTTGTCATCTTTGTTCGACACAATCTTCTTCGGAACACCATGAAATTTGACCACATATCTGATGAATACCTGTGATACATCACTAGCTCAGAATGAGACTTCACTGGAATGAAGTGTGAAACCTTGGTCAACATGTCCACAACAACCATAATGGAATCATGTTTCCCCACTGTCTTCAGTCACCTCGTGATCAAGTCCATGGAAATGAGCTCCCACTTCCACTCTGGAATCACAATCGGTTGTAGTAGCCCACCTGGGTTTGTACACTCTGCCTTCACTTGTTGAGAATCAAAATACCTAGCCATAAACTCTACTACATCCCTCTTCATATTCGGCCAATAATAAAATTCCTTCACTGTGGTCAGTGTCTTCTGGTAACCTGGGTGACCTAAATATGCTTTGGCATGAAACTCCCTCAAGATCACCTTCTTGATCTCACTATTGTTGGGCACATATATCTTGTCTCTAAATCTAACCAATCCATCTACTGTAAGGAAATAGTCCACATCCTATCCACCTGCACATGTACCATGACCTGTACCTATACTAGTATTCTGCTACAGCCTATGCATAATCTCCATATATCTAATATCCTGTTGACCTGCTTGAAAGATCCTATCCTATAAGTATGTCCAATAGAAGCTCATCGTTGCTAAGTGATTTACCTATATCCTCCTACTAAGAGCATCTACCATCCTATTCTCCTTTCCTTTGATGTACCTAATCTCGAAATCAAACTCACCGATCGTGGCCAACCATCTAGCCTACCTAGCATTCAGATTCAGTTGGTCAAACAAATACCTCAATCAAATATGATCACTCATAGGCACAAACCTCCTGCCAATAAGATAGTTCCTCCACATCTTCAATGCATGTATGATATCTGCTAACTCAAGATCATGTGTCGAGTAGTTCTTCTCATGTTCATTTAGTTTTCATGACTCATAGCATACCACCTATCCATATTGCATAAGGACTCCACCAAGCAAGCATATGTTCATACTACAAACTCTTTGTCTAGATCTACAATCTATAGCACTAGTGCACGTGTCAAAAACTACTTAAGCTGCTCAAAACTAGCCTCACACTCCTCTATCCATTCAAACTTCTTACCTTCTCTCTACAATGATGTGGTATGATAAGAAATCTGTGAGAAGTTCCTAACGAACATCCTACAATATCTTGGAAACCCCATGAAAGATATCACCTCATCCACATTCTTAGGAGCTACCCACTCCATGATGGCCCTTATCGTTTCTAGATCTACTACAATTCCCGCCTTGAAGACAATGTGCCTCAACTAATGTACCTAAGTCTGAAAGAAACTGCACTTGTTGAGCTTAGCATACAACTAATTCTCTCTCAACAACCTTAACACTGCTGCTAAATTCTCGGAATTCTCTTCCTTGTTTTTAGAATATACCAATATGTCATCAATGAAAACAATAAAAAACTTATCAAAGTAGCGACACAACAAAATATTCATCAAGCACGTAAATGTAGCTTGAGCATTAGTTAAGCCAAATGGAACTAAAACAAACTCATAATGCCCATACTTGGTCCCAAATTTTTTCTTGTAAATGTCTTCCTCTTTGATGTGTACCTAATGATATTTGGATCTCAAATCAATCTTCGAGAACACTATTTCTCCCTTCAACTAATTGAACAAGTCATCAATCCTCGGTAACAGATAGCTATTCTTGATTGTCACTTTGTTCAACTACTTGTATTCAATGCACAATCTAAGAGTACCATCTTTCTTTTTCAAAAACAATATCGGTGCACCACATGGTGATACACTTGGCCTAATGTATCCCTTGTCCAACATTTCCTTCAATTGTAGCTTCAACTCCACCAACTTAGATGTACTCATCTTATAAGGTACTTTTGATGTTGGAGTTGCGCCTAGCACCAACTCAATAGAAAATTCTACCTCCCTATGAGGTGGCAAATCTGAAATATTCTAACAACCCTAGTGAAAAGTTCATGTAATAAAAGTTAATAAAGGAAAAATAAGACCATGGTTAAGGGAAACTTATTCCAAGTTGAATGTTGGGCAAATATATCCTAGTGGGCATCATTAGATGTGTGTTTATGGGTAAGGAAAATTGGCAAAGGCATTAAAAGGAAAAAATACTTTTTTGGCATGTTTATTTATGAAAGTAAAGGAAATTAGGATAAAAGTAAGGTGAAAACTCACATGTTGCATGTGAGGAGGAAATTGAAGGAAAATAATGGAAAATGAAGAAATTAGAGGCCTCATTCATAAAAAGGCTTTTGAGGATCAATTGGTTACCTTTTGTCAGTTCAAGTTTGGAGCTCTCTCATTATTCTCTCTCTCTCACCCTTGGCCACTTAGATTTTTCTTGTAGCACTCTAGCTTTGGATTAAGGAAGGAAAAGAAAGGAAAGGGAAAGTATGGAAAGGAAGGATCAAGGAAGGAAAAACAGGATCAAGTAGCTTCAATAGGAATATTTGCTTGTAACATATTGCATGTGTGATTTCCTAGCTGGTTCTGACATGCATGGATTTGCATGTTGGTGTATGGTTCTCTTGTCATTGGTGGCATGGTTTTGCAAGGTTATCATAGTGGTTTTTAGCCTAGCCTTGCATTTTATTGGATTCCGTATTATGTTTGGATTTTTATCTCAGTTTTGAGCTTTGATTTGCTGGATGGATTTTAGAATCCAGGGTGGAGGTGGTCTCAAGTTTCTTTCCCTGAGGCCTAGGAATCCCTTAACTAGTTTTGGTGGGATACATGGTAAAGCCTGAGAGAGATGTCTCGGTTTAGGGCCTAGCGATCCGGGTTTGGATTGTGGAAAATCCTGAGAGACTGGTCTCTATTTAGGGCATATTGATAAAAGATTGGATTGCGGTAAATCCTGAGAGACAAGGAGATAAAAATTTTCTCAAGGATAGTGATGGATTCTGGATGGCATTCCAAGTTTGGTTCGATTGTGATTACAGCATTGGTTTTGGTGTAATCATGGTTTGATGAGGGTGGAGGTGGTTTAACCTCTAGATTCCCTTTGTTGTTAATGGATTGGTGGTTCAATGAGATCCCACATTCATTCTTGGAATATGGCACGAGAGTCACTGATTGAAAGAGAGAATTGGTTCAGCCATGTCTACGGTCAGATGGTATGTGGAATTCCCGAACTTGGTCAGATTTGTCTATGATTAATAAAAGCTAATATCTCTTACCTTTTCACTGGTTTATATATTGATTTAATGGTTGTGATATATTTGATATTTATATAGTTTTATGCTAGTTATAAGAATGGTTATATCACTGGTTCATGTCATGGTTATTTCATGTATTTACTTGTAAATGTTCAATGGAGGGATGCAAGACCTAATTGATGTTATAACACTTCAATGGAGAAGGAGGTGATCCTTTTGGATATCCGTCATAAGTTTTTTCAGTCATTTATGCTTTGTCTTGTATCCTAGACCTGTAGGTTGCATTGAGGCCAAGTGTTTGAAAGAATGTTAGTCCTGGTTGGGGATGCTCAGGCTTAGCCCTGAGGTTGAATTTTGACTTGTTTATCTTGTCATAATGTATTTGATGGATTCTAGAGGTTGTAACAAGTTCTGGGAAGAGGTCGAAATTATGGGATAGAAAAGTGGCTTGAATCTTGAGGAAGCTGGCACAAGTTTGCTGAAAATATTCGAGGGATGCTTGAACATAGGCCTGTGAGAGTGACTTTGCCTTCTAGACATTGTCATAACTATAGCATGAGAGCAACAAGGGGGTCAAAAGGCTTAAAACATCAGTAGGACTCAGGGATAGGATGTCTGAGTGGCTGACATGTGTCCTAAGGATGTTTTGTTTTTGCTGATGTGGATGGGTTTGTTTAAGGTTTTTCGTCGATTCTATTTCCTTAAGGTCACCAAGGAGGTTGAATCCATTATAGTAGCCTCTCTCATCACATGTTTACCTCAGCTGGTTGGTTGCTTGGGTGAACCAAGGAGGAGGGGGTGTTACTGATTCGTATCAGAGTGGGTTGCACTCTCCTTAGGTCATATCTGATACCACATATTGGTATCAGAGCGTGGTTTCGCTCTCCTTGGGTGAATATGTTGGTCATGCTTTCATGTTAGTTGCATGTGTGTCTATTACCCTAGCATTCCATGTGCTTATTACATTGCATCGTGTTGATCATGTTTGTAGTAAGGTTTTCATTAGGAACTTGATGTTGATTTTGTAGAATGCATTGTCAAAAGTATATGATGGGTTACATGAATATATGACACTTGATTACATCCTTGTATATTGGGATTCGTTATTGTATGTTTTCCTATATAACACATATTTCATTAAATTTTGAAGTATTCTATTACAAGGCCTTCAACAACATTCATTCTTTTGTAAATCGCCATATTAACTTAATTCAACATAAAAGTAATTTAGTAATTTCAAACCAAGTAGAGATCATGAATAGGTCAAACATGAGTTGTGATGTACAATAGTATCAATACACAATAGGAATGTGAAATAAAACTCTTAGAAGCAATTGATTCAAGCTAAATCATATTAATATGTCTAACATCCAATAAAGATATTATAGTTATGGATAACGAACTAGATTCCTCGATGTTTGAATTTTGTGTCTGACGACTCTAAACCCCTTTCCCACAACCTATGGAGGATTTTTTGATTGAATGACGTTGATGTGAGGATGTTGGTGTAAATGGAAAGGATGTGCATCCCTTGCATTGCATTGAAACTAGTCTACTAAAAACTTCGTAAAATGTTTTTGTGCTCAATTTCCTACAATCCCTTTGTGCCTTTATGAAGCACTAATGAGGGGGTGATCATTCGTATCCTTAACATCGAGGCATCCATTATAAAAATTATGCATTGTTTATCTAGGTATTTCAAGAATGTTAGGCACCATTGATCTATCTCCACTCAAAGCCAAGTACATCAAATGAGAGTTCTTAAATGGGTATTCGAGTCATTCCATTGTGATGGACAATGTCACAAATTGAAGTAAACAAGAATTAACACTCTTCTTGTAAGTAGTGGAGGCAAGTGTTTTCAAAGATTAGTATAGTTGATGGTAGTGTGGATATTTATCTCTCCTTGTCAACATTGTGAAAACCAATAATAGTCTTGATGTAATAGCACCAACCAATTGTATGGAAAACCATGATCGATCATTACTTTCACTAAGAGGAGAAATGATAAGAATTTTTAATGGGGAAGAAATAATTGTGAAACATAACTCATGGATTTTAGTTGAAATTTATATAAGTCCCTGTGTTCTTTAATTATTAAATACTTAATCTAAATACGAATAAATTATCATTACGATATTTATTTTGCATATTAAATATGTATTAAAAGGCATTCATCTATGACGCTTGATTTTTCATGTAGTCTGAATAAACCACTCAAAGGTCATTATCAATTAATTCTAATTAGTTATGTAAAAGATATATCTTTACTTACGTTAAGAGCTTTTTTTCAAAAATAAATTACATTTATAAACTTATATCAATACATATAATTAAATGGAATTGAATAAACAACTTGTAAGTCTCGTTGGATTCTATGAGATTATTTTAAGTACAAATAATTTATTTTAGAATTGAAATTTACAAAATGTTAATCTTGATGGGAAAATCATGTCATAAGGTGCAAAAATTTTAAAGACATCCATTTGTGGCCCATCTCTTAAATGAGCTTAAATAGTCTACTTAATGCTCATTGTAAATTCATTAATCCATGTTTTATTTGAAAATGCATTTTGTTTACATGGATTTTTATTCTAGAAATAGCAATGTCACATTTCTACATTCATATTAAACCACATGATAGTTAAATAAAAATCAATTAATGGTTTCTTGACTTATTGACTTATATGGCATGATTCCATATAGAAATAATTGATTTAAGAATGCATAGTTAGAAAAAGTTGTTCATTGAAAATAAATAAACGAGTTAGAACTCATCACCAATTGATTTTAAATTATTAATTTTCTAAAAAATATATTTTTACTTACATTAAGAACTTGATTTCAAAAATAAATTGCACTTATACATACATACATACTAATTAGAATTTAATACATACTTGTCTTCTTGGCTTCTATGAGATTATTTCAATTACAAATAATTTATTTAAGAATTGAAATTTACCTAATGTTAATAGGGGTGGGAAAATCAAATGTCGTATGTTGCAGAAAGTTTAAATTCATTTATTTATAACTCGTATAATAAATGAACTGCAGAAAGTTTAAATTCATTTATTTATAACTCGTATAATAAATGAACTTGAATGATATACTTAACATTCATTACCAAATAATTATTCCATGCGTTGTTATGAAAAACATTTAATTTTACATGTA
>APFE031161836.1:62203-107394 GCA_000404065.3 Pinus taeda | reverse complement strand
AAATAGAAGTCCATCTATTTTTTCCAACTTGACTGATCATCCATAAACAACATCCTGCAACTCATAGACATGATCCATATGTCTAAAAATAGACATAGTCTAAAAATAGACTTTGCGCCATAATTTTCCTGTGGGCCCACTTAGTGAAGGCGACTCTTTTCACTAAGCTCCATCATCTTGTTGCAATGTCAACAGGTCTTGCAATGGTTCAACTAGTTTGAGCCCTATCTCCTTATAACCTAACCTCATTGCAAACATGCAAAGAAAAACAGAGAAAGATCATACCACTTTGATACCAGTAATCTAGGCTTATGGAGGAACACAACAAAATACATATATAAACATAAACATAGAGATGTGGTAGAAAAAAAACTTCATTTCATTAATATCAAAGAACTGAAATATGCTTACATAAATAATGGAAATAAAATAGCTTAGGCAGTGGTAGCATATCTCTAAGAAGAGATATGGTCGCTACATGCCTCTAACTTGTGTTACAATGAGGCTCGAAGGCCTTTTTATTGTTGATAAACATTGGAAAACCCTAAACATCCAAAAATCTAACCCTAGGAGATGAAGCACAAAAACTATGGGCCCATGTTGGGGTAAATTGGTACATTAACTTCTCGGGGTCGTAACTTTGGCATACGATTTCTTTTTGATGCACACGATACCTCGCTAGAAATACCTATTAGAGGACTATAACTTTCAACTACAAAAGTGAATCATTGGCTCACATTTTCCCATTTTTCAAAAAAAACATTATTTAGGGCCTCAAAATAGCTCCGAAAGTTCATGACCTGAAAAAAGCCAAAAATAATAAATTGTGCCACAATTAAGGAAAATGAAAAGTTGAAAGAACAATGGTAGGGATCCAAGTGGAATAGGTGGGTGGACACCAATATCCAACCGATTAGCAGGTGCTCAATAACCTCTGCAAGCAACAAGAAGAACTTAGCATCATAAGAAAAAGCTGATAAAAAATATAGTGAAGCGAACTCAAAATTAAGATTACACCTCCTTGTCCTAGATGCTCCAATAGGACCAATGCCATTCAATTCATTACCCTCATCCATTTCGAACATGCACCAACAATTCCCAATCATTTCCCATTCATTTTCCTCATTGGCCTAAAGTGCTTCAAGAAACTTTTGTGTTGCTACAGGATTGGAAAAAACACAGGGCATAAATCGATTTTACCATATCTCAAAAGTTATGCATCCAATGACTTAGATGTTTTATGGGGAGATGAATAGGGATGATGGTAACTTTCTAAACAATTTTTTGCAAATTCGAGTGCATATTTTTTGAGAAATCGACCGCTATCACCTAAAAATAATTTTAATTTTTCCCAAGATTTGTGCATCCATTGGACAATATTTTTGATGGGGATGTGCATAAGGATGATGGATACATGCTCCACAATTTTTAGTGGGATCAAATCTACCTTTTGAGAGATATGGGTCAAACAATTCTGCTACAAGATTGTCCCATATTTTATGCAAGATTGAGATTGACAAAGAGAATTAGTTCAGATCCTATGTTTTCCATGGGGGAATGAAAGGATAGATCCATGACACAGCTATCATCCATCCTCCACACAATTTAGCCACTTCTGCACCCAAAAAAAATCATCCGTGTCCATAAAAAAACCTAATGTTTACCACTCCTTTCATTATTTCCAGAACAACCAAATATTCTAATCTTTGTCCATGATTTTAATATTAAGTATTAGAGATTTCTGATGCATTTTATGAAGGTTAGTGAGATCCTAGGGGGATGCGTGTTACTGGTATAGGAAAGAACCCAATCCTATAGCAGTTTTCACAAACACTACAGGACCGCAGTTGGGAGAACTTGGAAGCACCTAAAAGCACCAAAATGAAGAATCAATCAACAAGGAGGCATTGAGGACTCCTTTCATTTCTTTCAGGGAGCCACAACACCTTTGTAGATTTGTTGGAGGACCATTCTTCATCTCCAACAAGAACACTTGATACACCATCAGTAGAACCAATGTTGGCAAGGTTAGGCGAGTCAAGAAAAAAAAAAAAAATATATATTATATAATATATATATTATATATTAATATATATATATATATATTATTATAATATATATAATATATATAATTATATAATATATTATATATATATATATATATATAATATATATATATATATATAGTATAATATTATATATATTATATATTTATATATATATATATTATATATATATATATATATTATAATAAGATAGATACTGAGCAACACACTTCAAGAAAAGGAAAATTCAAAAAAGGTGATGATTTCAAGGAGTGGGCCAATGGGTCAATGAAAAAGCTACAAAAGTGGCAGGTGGGGTCCAACCAATACAGTGCGCTGAGCCCACTACCAAACCAAAAAAGTAGTAAAAAGTGGTCCCAAGCCACATTTGTGCCAAGAATCTCATTCTAAAAATAACAATAGAGGCCCACTGCCTCATCAAAAGATGAGATATCTGCCACCAAGGTTATCATAGGCTTCCATAGAGAAACTTCAAGGTTGAACACAAGCTGCTATAGGATCTGGATTAAGTGATATAAGATATAGAACAAGTGCTACAAGATTGTAACTAGCTGCTACATAATTGACCCAAGAGGTGGAAAAGTGATTGATTTTGTGAAAATTTTCATCCAAATCTCTAAAGCCATGAAGGAGTATCCAAGGGAGGAGTGAGTAGAAATTTTCCTCACCATCCATGCATAGAAATGTTGGTGAAATTGGTCAGTTTTTCCTATAGAGGCATCTTTTAGCAAACCCATGAAAGCTATTTTTTTCAAAAACACTAATTTTTCTTATGCAAGAATATGCTAGTAGAAAGGTAAAATTGTTTTAAATTTGGCATGTAATCTTCCTACATTTCATTGTCAAAAGAACACCACTCCTCTCATCTCCACTCTGAAACCTTAGGCTTCCTAAAAATTGATAATTGATAGAAAATTCCTTGAAATTTTGGAAGAAATTATAGTAGGGAACATAGGGGGTGGATTTAACTATAGAGAACTGAAAACAAAGAAGGACAAGAAGAAGCTAATAAATAAGCATAAGAGGGAGATAAGCTAAAAAAAAAAAGTCAATTAGGAAGGTATGGAGATAAATGCATATTATGTGCTTAATACTATTTATTTTTGCAGAATATTGAGATATATTGAGTAAATTAAGAGTGAGATAATATAGGGACTCGCTCCCTACTATAGGATGGGCCAAGATTAGATAAAAAATGAACAAGATATTATGAAAATATTGAACAGATTCTTGAGCTCCAGTGATTGAGAAAATCTAGGAATGTATTCGTTGTCATTTAATGAAGATTCCTACTATTGGGAACCAAATCCACTTTTTGAGGGATTTTGGAGTGGAAACTACCTCCTTTCAAGGGGAATGCTTACCCATCAATTTTTATAAGCACCAATTCGAATTTTCCTTTGGGAGCATGTTTTTCTTAGTCTTCTTGTGGAGGAAACATGTTATTTAGCAACTTTATTTTCATCTCCAGCAGTGATGTACTTGGATTCACTCTAATAATGAAGTTTGGTGTCATTTTTAACTTCTATATATTGGTTTCCTTCATAGGACTCTGACTATCATTGGGATTTTCCATCCCAAGAGCCTAAGAGCCATGTTGTACAATTTATTTATGGTCTTTTCACTTCTTAGTCACTTGCATATCTTATTCTTGCTTTTCGTATTCCTGCATTTAGTATTCATTATTCATTTTCTATAGATTAGAGTGGTTAAATGATTGAATTAAGTTTTTTCATATCATTTATATAGGTACAAGAATTATTCACCCTTAGAAAACCTTTGAAAATTCATATTCATCATTAAGCTACTTTGATTGGTTTACTAGCTCATAATTTTGGATTTTCTAGAAGGATCCTATAGCAAAATAGTAGTAACTTTCTGTTAAATTTTAGCACATGCTAATGAAATTATTTCAAGTCTATTCCACTTGGATTAAATCTTAAAAATATCCAAATTAATAAAAAAATTCACCCCACATCATTTTCACCTGATTAACCTAGGCATTTGGGTACTTAGATCAACTCACTAGTTCATTACTCTAAATTTTCTAGTTTTTAGTAGTAATTTTCTATTGAATTTTAGGATGTGTTAAGGAAGATTTTTCAAGTTTATTCCAATTGTATTTAGTGCTAGAAAAATTATACTTAATAAAAAAAATTACCTAGATGCATTTGCACTTAATTAGATTAGGCTTTTGGTAGGTTAATTAGTTCACTAATTATGAAATTTCTAGTTTTTAGAATAGTAATTCGCTGATAATTTTTAGCACATGTTAAGAACGGTATTTTTGAGTGATTGCACTTGGATTGAAATCCTAGGGCATCCTAATTAATAAGAAAAAAACATCCCATCTCATTTGTATTTTATTTTCTTGGGAATTTGGTAAGTTAACTCGAGAACAACAATCTTGTAGAAACATTGTAGCAGATTTTTTTCGAGATCTTCCTTGCCTAGATTCTCTCCAAATTCATGGTAGAAGTATAATTATAGCCTATGAATTATCTTATACCAATTTTGTTGAGTTGAGGCTTGGTGAGGTTTCCATTTAACTCTTACATTGCTTCCTTCTTGAATGTTGATTTATGCAATTAGTCTAGATTTACTTTCTAGCAAAAGTAGAATAGATTTGCCTACTGTTATTTACCTTTTGCAAGTTAGGAATTGCATCAATGGGATTCAAATTAGGAAGAAGAAGGTGATTACTATACATATCATGCCGACCCTCATTAAGTTTGAATGAACCTGAGTTGGTCATTTAAGTAGGTATCCCTAGGAGTTGCCACATTCTTGCTGCAATACCAGAGCTCATCAATGGGTCTTTCTAATTCAACGTCATTTCAAGTTTCCAGTAGAATGGATAGCATTTGTAGATTTCAGACCTACCAATTTAAAGTGATGAGGGTGCAAATGAAAAGAAACAGGTTTAAAGACCTAGGTAATCAAGAATCTAAGTTTGAGCCATGAAGAAATAATAATGGAATGAATAAGCATTGAAGAAGATTGATGAGTGCTTGAAATTGGTGAAGCGACCATTAAGACTATTGAATTATCTATATGTATTATTCAAATAAATAAAGAAAAAGAGAACCCATTGCACAAACACCTATCTCAAAAGAAAAAACACAACATCAATATATTAACACGTATAAAAAGGAAAATGCATATTCCAATTTCTCAAAATTTTGGAACCAAAACTGGTTTCTTTGATTAATTACTTAGATACTTTTCCATTACATTGTATTTTTTACCTTACCCAATCTCCATTTTGGGCATTGTATTTTTTACCTTACCCAATCTCCATTTTGGGCTTTCTATTTTTTTGCTAGTAGACTAACTATTCAGGAATTAGTTACAAAACTAATTTAAAAATAATTACATCACTATATGTTTTCATAAATAATTACTCTCGGTTTCTTTTAATGCACGGGGGATTTTATATATATATATATCCCCTTTTCACATTTCGAAAATATATAAGCCCATCCTTTTAATAAGGTCATTTACAATACATGGTAGAAACATATTTATGAGTTTAACGCATATATAATAAAATTTGAGATGTAGTGAATGCATGTGTGGGCCCGACTCATTTCACGTGTATGCTGGCAAACCATAAATGGTGTCATGCAAAACCATAAACTACCTCTCGACACTTCCATTTGATGTTTGAGATGGATGGTTTTGAAATACAACTACCCGATGGTTCCCTACCACTTATCTTCTGAGCATGTAGACCTATAGGAACTCTGTTAATCTGGAGCAGGTGCATTGTAGGTCGTCGGGTTCTCTGCCATTTACAGGAGAATTAACTGGAATTGTGCTTGTTTATACTTTTGTACATGCTAGTGACTTAAGTTTTCAAACTCCACAAGGGTTGTCAACGCTGCTATCATAACATATACATCATCATCTAGTTCGAAATTTCAAATACTTTATTTATCTATCCCAGCTTGCATAACCCATCAATAAAAATATCACAAGCGATGGCATTTGAAGCTTCACTCCATGTTGTTGAAGACTTCCATCACTGGTACCCCCATATGGGCTTTTGCATAAGCTTTAAAAGCTGAGAGGAACTAGCCTTGTGGGAATGGGCATTGTTTGACTTGGATTTGAATAAGAATGTTATCAATCGATACGCTTTGTTCCCATTAAGCATGCTTTACACATATCTCTCTCAAGCCCTGTCACTTTCTTTGCTTCATCCAAAAGATTATTAATATAATTAGAGCCAACACTTTCTTTAACAAGTGGTTTATCTCTCACTGCCCATTTTGGTGCTTTTTAATTTCTGAAATGTTTTTAGATCTCGTATCTTATAACATCATTTTTATTTTTCTGGAACTCCCACTAGTCTTTTGGCCATCATATATGGCACCTTGAAGCATAAACAAATTTCATATTTAAGTATGTTTATGTATTCCATTTCCTCAATGAAGTAGCTTGGAAGATTTGTTATCGATCTATTTATCTTAATGGCTTGGGCAATCGAATGTACGACAAAACAAAGATACCAAAACATTATCATGCTTAATAATATTATAATTCACTTGTTGACATCTTCATTTGCAAAGAAGTCCACTATGAGGTATCCATTGATGGTAATCACAAAAAAAGCTATTACCAAGCCATAATCTTGAGGATTTGACCAATCTTGAAAAACCCCACAATTTTCTCTTTCGATGTAACAAATAAAAGGGGAATAAAAGAAAATGAAATTTGTATGGACTACGGCACATTAACCTACTCATCAAAGACATTCAACTTATTTCCAAAAGTATTAAATATAAAGAACAATCACAATTGACACAATTGCAAAAATTCTAGTGATTAAAGCTCTAAGGAACTTCTTTATATGCATATTAAAAAAACCAGCCATGTAAAAGTGCCTTGCATATGCCCTTGCCCTTGCTATATTACTACTCTCCCGAACTTACAATAATCCAACAACTCGGATATAAAGAATTGGACATAACTCCCCTCCAAACTTCTCTTGAAGGTAAGTTCTAACATTTACAAGGCCTACATTCTTAGATGCCTTTGTACCATAGAAGCTTTTTTTACACACTATTGTAATGAATACATTGGTATCGAAAGAGATGAAAAGTGAAAAAAATGATTCAATCAAGAAGTAATTAATAGCTTCCTAAACTTCTCCTTTCTTAACAACTTCATCAAAGGATCTTTTTAATAAATTCCTTACTGGGATCCAAGTTCATATAAATGTTTGAATCATCAAATGAAAATATGCATTTTAAAATATCTCTTCAAGACCTTTTTATAAAAATTGGGCGTTGGAAGAACTAGAGAATTTTCCCAAACTGTGTGTACTTTTTTAAAAGCATCCGCGTTGAAGTCAACTAGGACCCTTCTCCAAAAATACTAGATTACCTATTTTTGAGTTTCCACTCCATTGTTTCATAACATCTCTACATTTTTTTATCATTGTAATACTGAAATTCAAATATAAAATTAGACTAATCATTGATCTCTTTCATATCGCTCTATTTTTGATGCAGGAGCATCCGAGTGAAGAGGTGCCAATTGGTAAATGTTTTTATTTTTATTTTATTTTGACAGACAAGGAGGAAAACACTTCAAGTTTCTGTTTCATTTTGTTTCATTTAAAATTAATGTTGACTCAACCATTCTTAGTTTTTAAATTAGGAAAATAGATCAAGATAGGATTAGTTAGGAACTTGTTTGAAGAAACTGTTAAGCAACTAAAAAGGAACTGAGGAACAGTTCCTCAACTGTAAATAAACTACTACTAATGTATTGAAAAGGAAAACTCAGAGAGGATGGAAGGGCTTCCATCCAGAGAGGACAAAGAGTAGGGAAGTAGTCAGTTTAAGCCATGAAAACCAAAAACAATAGTGAATATCCAACTGGAAGAGGAATGAGGGTTTTCTTTACCTGGAGGAGAATCGATTTTGTGGCGGAGGACGAGAGCCGAGACCCGTAACAAAGAGTTTCCACCAGCATGAGAGCCATGGGCACATTTTGCCTACTCACCAAGGAGCCAGAATGTTAGAACCTTCAAAAACAAAGAGTGAAATTGAAATCAGAAGGAGGAGCTTATCTGAGAGTGAGTGCGTCGAGTCTTCCTGTGCAACAGCGAGGCAGGGACATGAGATTTGCAGAGCCAAACCATCACCAGACCCAACATCAACATACAAATCACCACAAACATAGCAAAGATGAGCTTGAAGCAAATGACACAAACAAATAGACTTGCGTAGGAAGAAGACCTAAAACCCTCCAAAAACCAGAGCAATGAAATGCTACAGAGAACAAGTTGAGGCACAACATTGATAAGCCACAGAGAACGAGTAGAGGCACAACACCAACAAACCACATAGAACCAACAAAGAAGAGTAGACCACCATATGGAACAAACAAGGAACGATACTTACCATCCATTGCAAATACCAGGCGAAAACACAAAGCACTCGTAAAGGCAAACCATCACCAAGGAGAAATGACTTCCAAACACCCTCTGCGAAAGTGATAACCCATAATCACAAGCCCAAGGTTAGTACAGAGGGTGGACAACAAATAATAAACCAAAATAAAGCCACACACCTAAAACCCTACCACCAAACTTAATTCAGAACCGAAGAATTAAATTCTCATAACCATGTGTCCCTCCTTGGGATTGTCACCAATTTTTGGTATCAAAGCAGGTTGTTCCTTTCTCTCAGTAAAGATGGAGGTAGGAAGAAGGGGTTGAGGAAGATCCATCAGAAGAGTAGCAAATGAAGGGCTATGAGAAGAAATTAGGAATTTAATTGCACGTTTGGCAACAGTGGAAGCAAGATGGCATAGAGATTCGAAAGGTGGGGATAACAGTAAGGAGGAAAACATAGCCACGACAGATGGGTCAGATGACGAAGGACCAGAAATTAGACTACTGAGGTCAGTTTTGTTGGCTAGCAGCAAGCCAAGACCAGAACTCTCTAATTATGATGGCAGTTTGTCCACATAAGCATTGTTAGACTCGGTAAGTGAAATAGATAAATATTTTGAGTATGAAGAAATTAGCGAAGACAAGAGGATCAGGTTTGTTGTTACCAAATTGAAGGGACATGCAGCTCTATGGTGGGACAGTGTACAGGCAGAAAGGAGAAGATTAAACAAACCAATGATTAAAAAATGGGACAAGATGGTTGCTAGAATGAAAAGCAAGTTTCTACCTAAAGATTATCAAATTTCCCTTTATAGACAAGTACAAAACATGAAGTAGAGAATGATGACTGTGAAGGAATATACTGAAGAATTTTATAAGTTAACCTAAGAGTTGGTTATGTTGAAGATACCCCTGAGAAAATAGCAAGGTTTGTAAATTGCCTACGGATGGAGATCCTAGACGAAATTAATATTCTTTCCCCTAAGACCATAAGGGAAGCTTATCATAGTGCTTTGAAGGTGGAGAAAAAGATTGCTAGGAAGCAAAATTCCACAAGAGGTCGTGGTTCTAGTAGAGGTTGGGGATATACCTTTCGCAGAGCTAGGACTGCTAACAGAAATGAAGAGGGCATTAGTTCGAAGACTTCAGGACATAATGAAAGGGAAGGTAACACAAGAGGAGGAAGGTCATACCAGTGAGGAAGAGGTAATGGCAGAGGTAGAGGAAATGCCTATCAGTGTTACAAGTGTCCCAAGTGGAGAATAGGTCCTTTGAATGCCCTGAAAATGAATAAACTGGGCAGAGGGGAGCATATGTCGCTCAACCCGATGAAGCAGAGGCACGGCCATAGGAAGTGGAAAATATGCCATAAACTAGGGAAGCCTTGGTGTTGAGCAAGGTATTGTTAAAACCAGCTAAGGAAGTAGTTGTCAAACACAAAGGAAAGCATTATTCTAGACTGTATGCAAGTCACATGGCAAATGCCGCAAATTAATTATAGACAGTGGAAGCACTCATAATATGGTAGCCACTGAAATGGTGGGAATATTGGGTTTGAAGAAGTTGAAGAACCCAACTCCATATAGGGTGTCTTGGTTGCAGAAAGGTCACCAACTACTGGTCGATGAATAGTGTGAAGTAGAGTTTCATATTGGCAAGTACAAGGACAAGGTGACTTGCGATATCATGCCTATGGATGGGTGCCATATTCTGTTGGGTAGACTGTGGTAGTATGATAGGAAGGTCGTCCATGATAGGGCAACAAATTTTTACAAGTTTGTTAAAGATGGGACAAAGCACACCCTAGTGCCCATGAAGGAAGAGGATGTTGCAGAAACTAGTGGGACAAAAGCACTACTTTTAGGTGGAAAAGAGTTTCTGCAACAAATGGAGGATGATGAGGTGAAGTATGCAGCTATGCAAAGGCCAAAACTAGTATTGATCCATACTGAAGTCATTGACTTACCTAAATGGATATAGGACATGTTGCAACAATTTAGTGATATTGTGGTAGACAATCTGCCGAACAAATTACAACCGAAGCAGAGCATCAGTGACCATATTGATTTTATTCCAGGATCCAGTTTGCCAAACAAGGCTGCCTACCAGATGAGTCAGAAGGGTAATGAAGAAATCTGGAAGCATGTGCAGGAGTTGTTGGATAAAGCACTGATTCGGGAGAGATTAAGCACTTGTGCAGTTCCGACTATTTTAGCTCCCAAGAAAGGAGGCGAATGGCGAATGTGCATGGATTCCTAAGCCATTAACAAGATTACTATCAGGCATAGGTTCCCTTTACATCAAATGGATGGTATGATGTATTGTTTGAGTGGAGCAGCGTACTTTTCAAAGATAGACCTAAAAAGTGGCTACCACCAAATTAGAATTCGAGAAGGTGGCTAGTGGAAGATAGCTTTCAAGACTAATGAAGGCTTGTACGAATGGTTGGTTATCCCATTTGGATTGAGTAATTCCCCTAGCACATTTATGCAGTTGATGAGTGAGATGTTGAAGGAATTCATTGGAAAATTTGTGATTGTATATCTGGATGATATATTCAACAAGGTGAAGGAAGAGCATTTTCGACACGTGAGATTTGTATTGGAAAAGTTGCAGTAGAATGAGTTACTGATAAATTTGAAGAAATGTTCTTTTTTCAAGAAAGAGTTAATTTAGATGGGATTTCTGATTTCTGAGAATAAACTAAAATGGATCCAAAAAAGGTTACAGCATAGTTAGCTGGCCATCTCCCAAAGTTTTTTTAAGGTATGGAGTTTTCATGGATTGGTGAGCTTTTATCGAAAATTTATTAAAGAATTTCAGTAGGATTTGTGCACCCATGATGGACACCATTAAGAAGGCAAATTAGCCTTTCCATTTTATGGAAATAGTAGAGAAGAGTTTTTAGCTACTCAAAAGGAAAATTACTGAAAAACCAATTTTGAGATTACAAAACTTTAACAAGCTTTTTCAAGTTTGTTGTGATGCCAGTGGGATAGCCATTGGTACAGTACTCAACCAAGAGGACAAGCCAGTAGCCTATCTGAGTGAGAAACTAAATGAAAGTAGGCAGAGGTACACATCTTATGACAAACAATTTTATGTAGTGGTTCAAGCGCTAAATAATTGGAGACATTATCTGTTAGCTAATGAATTTGTCTTGTTTTTAGACAATTATGTGTTGCAGTATATTATGTAGTAGCATAATCTGAACCATAAACATGCGAAGCGGGTGGAGTATTTGCAGAGTTTCATGTTTGTGTTGAAACACATCAATGATCAAGCCAACAAAGTAGCAGATGCGTTAAGCAGGATTAATTTGATCCTACAAGAAAGTGTGATACAAGTATTAGGATTCGAAAAGCTTAAGGACTTGTATGAGGCAGATGCAGATTTTAAGGAAGCTTATGAAGCTTGCCAAAATCCATTATTGAGAGATAACAGTTCATGGCTAGATTATAATATGCAGGAAGGGTTGTTGTTCAAAGGAGGGCAATTGTCTATTACAGAATGTTCTATGAGAGAGAACTTAATCCAAGAAAAACATAATGGAGGTTTGGTTGGGCATTTTGTCATAGATAAGACCTTGGATCAGTTGAGTCACTTTTACTATTGGCTGAAGATGTGCAAAGATGTATAAAGGTTTGTGACTTGATGCAAAGTGTGTCATCTTGCAAAGGGACACAACCAAAACACAGGGTTATATATGCCCTTACCTATTTCGAACAGACCATGGGACTGAGTCAATTTACACTTTGTCTTAGGTCTGCCGAAGATACAACGGTGATTTGATTCCATCATGGTGGTGGTGGATCGTTTCACCAAAATGGCGCATTTCATTCCATGCAAGAAAACTAGTGACACCAAACATGTAGCACATTTGTTAGACTTTACCAAGATAATCAGATTACATGGCTTTCTGAAGTCTATTGTTTGGGACTGAGACGTTAAGTTTATAGAACATATTTGGCAAAACCTATGGAAAAATTAGACATCAAAATAAACTTCATCTCAGCTTATCATCCACAGATCGATGGTCAAACCGAAGTGGTGAACCGAAAACTGGGAATTTTATTGAGGAGTTTGGTTGGTAAAAATTCTTGAGAGTGGGATTGTGTGCTTGCACAAGCAGAATTTTCTTATAACAAATTGCCCAACCGAAGCATGGGTAATAGTCCTTTCCAGATCCTATATGGAATGCACCCATGTGGAGTACATGAGTTACCGTATTTGGCATAGTTGAAGCACAAGAGTGCTGATGGTGAAGATTTCGCAAAGGCAATCAACGATCTTTCATGAATAGGTGAAATTAAAATTACAAGACATTAGCCAAATATATAAGCAGGAGGCAGATTTGAAAAGGCGGGAGGTACAATTCAACATAGGAGACTTGGTATTAGCACACCTATGCAAGCAGGGGTTTCCCAAAGGTGAATACAACAATTTGAAATGGAAGAAAATTGGGCCTTGCAGGATTCTTTGGAAGTTTTCTGTGAATGCTTATGATTTGCAGCTACCCCCAGGTATTGGAATTTCACCCATTTTCAATGCGGCAGATCTGTACCCCTACATTACAATAGATGAAGAAGACAGCTCGGAAAGACAAACACGGGACACCCAAAAAGAGAATGATTCATGGATTAAACAAATACCCTCAAAAAAGCCTCTAGAGATCGAACAGATCCTAGACACCCAGGTGGCCAAACGAACTCGAAGGAAGGAATATTTGCAGAGCCTAGTAAAGTGGAAGGGTCATCCTATTAAATATAGTTCATGGTTAGATTCTAGCCATATTCAAAGTGTTGGGTACTCTATTTAAGAGCTTATGGACAGGAGCCATGAGTTTAATTTACCGCAGGACCCTAATGCAAGAGCATCCAAGTGAAGAGGCGACAACTGGGAAATGTTTTTTTTTTTAATTTTATTTTGACAGACAAGGAGGAAAACACTTCAAGTTTCAGTTTCATTTTGTTTCATTTCAAATTAATACTAACTCAGCCATTGCTAGTTTTTAAATTGGGCAAACAGATCAAGATAGGATTAGTTAGGAACTTGTTTGAAGAAACTGTTAAGAAACTGAAAAGCAACTGAGGAATAGTTATTCAACTGTAAAGAAATTGCTAATAATATATTGAAAAGGAAAAATCAGAGAGGATGGAAGGGCTGCCATCCAGAGAGGAAAGAGAGCCCAAAAGTTGTAAATTCAAAATTATTCGAATTTCTATAATAGCTAACAATTCAAAATTTGTTATTAAAGAAGTAGATTAATTTTCATTACATTCTCTATGCATAGGTGTTTCAGGCATCAAAATGAAAGCAAGATAAGAAGCAATTTATTCAAAATATTTGAACAAGCATCGACAAGAATTCTGTAACAAGAAGCATTTCAAAACCGAGAATGAAGCAGAGGTACACCAACATATAGATTTCTTTTCTCAAAAAAACAAAACCCATCTACTATTATATTCTGCATTTAAACAACATTTCCTGTACATTGCATTTTAATTTTTCATTCAATAAAATTCACTGTACAAATTCTGTAATCTGGAAAGCGTGGAGGGTTCCAAACCCATGAAAACCAAGCAAATTACAGTCCACAGGCTAGGCCTAAATCTAACAGTGAGGGCATGAACACCTCAGAGATCAGATACAAACAAAAAGAACCCAAAACCTCAAGGGTATAACCAAATTACAGATAAGAGCAAGCGATAAGACAATTGCAAACTAAACACACAACAAAGCAAGCAAGAAACTACTACACCCACAGAAAGACCCTACTCGGGTCTCCCTAAGCCCGTGAATAGTCCCTAAGATGAAGCTATGGAGCAACGCTTCCCTAGAAGGACCTGCACACTACCACAGAGCAGGGTAGTGGTCAATTTGAGCAACGAAAACCAAAAACAATAGTGAATAGACAACTGGAAGAGGAATGATGGTTTTTTTACCTGGAGGAGAATTGATTTCATGACGAAGGACAAGAGTTGAGACCTGCAATAGAGGGCTTCCACTAGCAAAAGAGCCATGGACGCATTCTGCCTGCTCATCAAGGAGCCAGAACATTAAACAATTCAAAAACAAGGATTGAAATTGAAATCGGAAGGAGGAGCTTACCTGAGAGTGAGTGTGATGAGTCATCCTGTGCAGCAGCCAGGCAGGGACTTGAGATTTGTAGAGCTGAACCATCACCAAACCCAACATCAACATAAAAATCACCACAAATAGAGAAGATATGAGCTTGAAGCAAATAATAGAGACAAATAGACTTGTGGAGGAAGAAGACCTGAAACCCTCCAAAAACCAGAGCAATGAAACGCTATAGAGAACGAGCCAAGGCACAATGTCGATAGACCACAGAGAATGAGTAGAGGCACAGAACCAACAAACCATATAGAACCATCAAAGCACAGTTGTTGGCTTGATGGGGCCTAACCCAGGTTCAGAAGTGTTTTAGCCAAACAAATCCCATGATACTGCCCTTTGCGGCAACAATCCACGGAGTGCGGAGTGAAGTTTCACCTGAGGTAGTATGGGAGGGTGTTGGAACTAGGTTTCCACACCCTAGGGATGTCTTGATGAGGACTGGAAGGGTCGCGAACCGATCTGTGCACTCGTGCTACTCTGCACAGCTGTCTGGCCTCTGCGTAACTCGACTATGAGGTACTTATTAGATTCTTATTATTAATGTGTTATTATAGATCAGATCTACCCCTTAAGCTCTTTATTCAATGACTATAACTATCGCACACTACCCTATATGTTACAGATATGCATAAACTCATAACATAAGCATAAACATATAGATCTGCGACCAAATGCACAATAATTCAGAAACACTTATCTTTATTAATCTTATGTTCAGTACAGTCAGTTCAACCCTGTGCACTCAGCTGCAGGGGTCCAAGCACACAACTATAGACTCTACCAGGCCTCTGCACACATAGCTGCAAAGCCTACTCTAACTACTACCCACCATGACTTGAACTTATAGACTCAGAGCGAATATTGCCTTCACAAACCCATAATCCTCAGATCAGATCCCAAAGAAAGATGCCTTCTACCCTTAGAGCCTCACTGTATTTATACATTCTCATGGTTTGTGGACCATGGGCAGGCTAACTTAATTTCTATTATTTTACATTATTTTTGGGCAGACAACCCTTTGACTTAACCTCTTACAATTCGAGCTCTGTGCACTTCGCGAAACCTTTCCCATACTTTTACCCAAAATTGTGGGTGTTAAGCCACAAAATTGTTACGTGGGGGATTTTCTACCCAACAAGCCCCCAACACAATCATCATGACTCGTCCTGAGTCACTTGGCTGGTGCGGTGATCTTGGCTCAGAGTCCATCTAGCCACATCCACGTTGTGCTGATATCCACCACACATTCTTCCGATATCCGCTGTATCACTTGTGCACAACTTTCTGATGCATTGTCAGAGGCACCTTCTCGCCCTAGGGCATATATGTCCTATAGTTGAGTCAACTCCCCCTAAATCATAACGGTGATCGTGAATGCTTCCTCTAGCCAAGTCTGGATGCGTGCTTTAAGCCTAAATTTTTTCTGGTGCATGGCATCCACTTGTTCCTTCATGGCTTGGGCCTCCCTCATCCTTGCTAAGCGTTGAGTGAGTGTGATCATTTGCACAGTCCCCTGGACATTATCATAGGCTTGTTGTAACTCTCGTGCATCTGTCTCTACCTACTGCACCATTGGGTCTTCTTGTAGTGATGTGAGTGTAAGAAGGGACTGATCCAAAAATCCCGTGCAATCCTGTATAGCATGCTCTATCACTGCCAATCCTGCTTAAAGGGCATGGTAGCGCTGCTCTCTGACTTCAATTGGTGTAGGGGGCTGTGCTTTCAGCCTTAGCTCTGTGATCTGCAAGTTCAATTCCCACTGTGCTTTGACAGCCTCTTCTTGGGCCTAACGGAATCCTGCAGCCATGTGATGAATCCTTTCGGCTGTTAGGAGTTCCACTGGCACAGCCAGTTCTGATACACTACTATAGACCTCTGCCACGGCCTGTTCCAATTCTTGGTTGTGTGCAACCAAGTCATCGCGTTATAGACTGACCTGCTCCAAATTTACCAGTTGCTCCGTCAAGACGTGGAGGGCGTGGCCTTCCCTGGCACGGAGCTCAGTGGTTACCCCATCCTAGAGCTGGTATAGCGTCTCTCTGGGAAAGGTGTCCAAATTTAACCCCCAACTCCTTACGTCACCTTTGGCTTCTGCTATGATGACACCTGCTTGTAACACTAAAATGTGGGTGCGCACAATCTACTCAACAACAGATGTATCATCCGCTAGGTTCGGTATCATCCCTCCTAGGGGTCACACTTGTAATGCCTGCAGCTGTGCTCTGAGCACCCCCAACACAGTTGTCTGCTGTGTCATCAATTCCTCCAGAGCACCCTTAGTGATATCACGAATTGGTTCCCTGCTGGCAAGAAGATCTCCCTCCAAAGTCCTCATTGTCTTTGTCTTTTTTCGTGCTGGCGGCTGCTCCTAGACGTGCGGTCTCTTAAGTTGAGTTGATGTTGTGGTCAAGTTCGTGCACTCTTGTGTCTCCATTTCCCCCTATATGTCCTACTCCATTGACATTTCCTCCACAATATCTTTGGTGGGCGCGGTGATGGTCTCTGTTGTTGCCTCAGTTGCCTCTTGCCACATGAGTGTTTTTTGTTCCTCGCACGTTCCTTCTGCCAACTTTGTGATGCGTAGCTTGATTTCCTTCTTTCACTGCTGAGCTGTAATCTTTTCTAATTCGGCCAAGTTTGGAGCGTGCCACTCTAGGGGCCATGTCGCGACTGCCTCAAAAATTGCATCATCCGTTGTAATGAACGAAAGCTTTACCCATGTTCAAGTGGGATCCATTCTCACCCAAATATACAGATTATGTATATACACCTTGAACTCGGCCACGCTTTGTAAACTATTGTATACTGTCGGGGATAACTGCGGTCTTTGGTTGATCCATGTCCGGATACTTGCCTCCATAAATATCCAAAATACCTTGATCTCACGAATTTGCATGTCGTCGTTTGTAGCTCGGAGCAAGTTATACCGCATGGCTTCATGTAGGCTTTTCTTAATGTTAGGAAACTGGCTTCCCTTTGGTAGCTCTCCTACAACTAGTAGGATTGATAGGATCAACCATACATATTGGAAAGTCTTACCTTGCTCTTGGGATTCCCTATAGTTTGTAAAAAATTCGTCATATAGAAAATGCACCCAGTTGAACTAAATCCCTTCTGCACACTGGTCCGTGAGTGCAATGATAGGGGCTGGCACCTCATCCATGTGGCATTTTCTCATGAGCTTACCAGCCAACAGCTGAGTGGTGACCCATACCCCTCGGTGTTTGATTCTTGCTATTACATACCCTCGCTTCTACTTTTCCAACTTATATTTGGCCTTCATGGCTTCTATGAGGCCCACGTCGCTACTCGTTCCAATTATGGTTGCAGGATCGTTTCCTTTAGTAGGCAGCTGGGAAATTTGGTGTATTAAATTGGCTGTGATGGGAATTAGTTCCTCCATCCAGAGATACCCATCATGTACTAGACATAGTGACTGTCAAATAACAAAAATTTTGATGGTTGCGCGGTGATAGTGGGTATCCACCTTAGATTGAGTAGTCCCTTCTCCACACCCCGTAGCCACTTTTGTTGTAGTAATTTCTCCTCAGCCGATAGGGGAAACTTCTCATTGTCCATGAGTTCCCAACATTCAAACTTGATATTTGGTACCCGACCTAGTGGTAGACCATCAAACCTTATTTCATCTGGGAGAAGCAGGGTCTAGAGCATACTCTTCGGGGCCTCCAAGTCCTTCGATATCTTGGTTGTCCCTTTCCATGGAGAGAAATATGGTGGTAGCGTTATCGCCGAAGGTACTTGGGAAACATTTTCCTCTTCCTCATCCTGTGCTTCAATATGAGTGATCAGGTCTTGTAATTCTTCCTCTTCCTCCTCAATTTCACTAGTGATTTCCTTGCCCTTTTCTACCATTGACAATTTACTGAATCGTGGTGAGGCCTAGACTAGCCCCATAGTCTATTTGTTTTTTTAGGTTCGCAGCATTCGTTGGGACTTTGGAACCTTTGGGGCAGTGGCCGCCTCTCCCAGCTCCTCATGGGTCAGATAGGGCTTATCCAAAAACCTTATTCTGGTTCTAGACATGGCTTCTATCATGGATTCGCTTTGGTACATACTCATGGGTGGCTCGAATCACAAATATCCAAGTGTTGCTTTGGGGCTACCCCAAGGGTTTTTATAGGAACATGTGAATTTTAATTTGACCCTTCCCTCCACTTCTGAGTCATTAATATCTTCTTGGCAGCAAATCCTTTCATATCTAGCTTGAAATTTCAGTCTTAATGGCCCCCCGCCCGCTCCTCTCTACCGCAAGTTAGACTTCTTGTCATGAACAGTGACGTCAATGGTCACCTCCCAGCCTTTCCACGTGGCAGCATAGCCTTTCATGTTTGACCACAATCCGAATGATCGACTGGTCCTGCACGGAACGTCCTTTCCATGCAACTCTCTGGCAGGCTTCTTTATAGTCCCGCACTTTCTTTCAACTGCTTAGAGCATTGACATTGTGATTTCCATAGATAGTCAGGTGGTTGCACCCCACGTGTGAGACTTCCACTTCCCTGCTGGCCCGAGCTACGGGAACCCTTCAAATACCTTTGTATCTAGTAGCGCGTCACGTTCTATGCTCCCATGTTCAGTAAGGTGTGGTCACGGCCATGATAGTAGGGTCGCAGTTTGTTTCAGTGTAGTAGTAGGGATGGCCAAGCCTAGTCCCTTGAGTCCTGCATGGTCCACTTGTATGATTCCAATGTTCAGTTTGTTGATTTCTTCATCCAACATCGTGCTTTTCCTCCTCATCCATGCCCATTCTTCATTGAGCTCATGAAGTTTGAATCTCTCACACCGAATGGCTTCCTGTAACTACCGAATTCCTTTACCCCAGTCCTCGCCTCCTATCCAAATTGTGGGGGTTGCGGTCTGGGCAGAGTCCGTTGTCCTTCTACTTTCATCTTGTCGTATCAATTATAGGATCACCTTCACACCCGTATTTTTACTTATGGTCCTATATGCCCATCAAATCCTTGGTACACACAGATTCTTATTGGTTTGTTTTATATGGAGAACTCTATTCATGCTCCCAATTGTTTTTCTGATTGCTTTTTCACAAGCAACTGGTAGAATGCGTCGCTTTTCCTGTTGTTGTGTCAGATTTTGATTATTTATTCTTCGTTGGGTAGGCGGTTGCACAACATACATCTGCATTCTATGCCATCGCTAGATGCTCAAGCCACTTTGTCCTCCAAACTATATATGCGCCCACCTCCTACATTTGCACTAGGTCCACCTAGTCTTCTAACGTGTATGCCACCCCTCTCTTTTTGTCGTGTGCAGCACCCCTATTTGCACATCATGCCACTTCCATTCCAGTATCATCTTTTCATAGTGATCTACAAATTTGTCCTCGCTCGTTGCACCCTCATCAGTTGGCAGTTCCCTTGCTTCAGTGGTCATGCGTCGTAGTGATCTAACCATCATATTACAATTTAGTGTTGTTACTTCATGCAATCGGTTTTTCCATCGCTCTATCTCTTCATATGAATCCGACATGCAGGAACTATCACATTCCCATGAAATTCTCCCATCCACTATCGGTTTCACCTGATCCTGGTCTTGCACTGTTATCTGGTAGATGCAGTCCAGTTCCTCATCACTGTCCTCATCGCACACATGTTCAGTGTAGCATGCTCCTTCAGCTGGGTCCAATGGAACTACTACACGTAGAGACTTTTTCTCGAATATCATTTTTCATCTCTTTAGATAGATGACTTCATTCATGTCCATGGCCTAGTTTATCACTAACAATGCGGGGTAAGGGTTACTGTCATCAACAATTTCTATTACCTGAAAATCTATTTCTGTGCACGATCCAGGTGGATATTGGTGGACACCCGCTAATTCCACGTGTATCCCCTCTAGTGCCTCTTTCAGTTCTTTCAGTTTCCTTAATTATAGCACAATTTACTATTTTTAGCAGTTTTTTGGGTCCTAAACTTTTGGAGCTGTTTTGAGGCCCTAAACGACGTTTTTTGGGAAATCTAATCTACCGCCAATGATTTTTCTATTTAAAAATCATCTTTTCCGTCGTAGTCCTCAGAGATATCTTTCCAACGGGCTATCATGCACGTCAAATGGAGATAAGACGACCAATTCGCGACCCCGGGAAGTTGATGTACCAACTTACCCAAAAACGGGGCCCACAATTTGGCTTTTCATCTTCCAGGGTTAGGTTTTGGAATGTGAAGGGTTTTTCCATTGTTTCTCAACAATAAATAGGCCTTCGAGCCTCATTGTAACACAGTTCGGAGGCATGTAGCCAGACATCTCTTCTCAGAGATAAGCTACCATCGCCCTAGCTGGTTTTATTTCCAATTCTGGTTGTAAGCATATTTCAGTATTTTCCATTAATGAAATGAAGTATTATTTCCGCTGCATCTCTTTTTTTATGGTTATCGCATCTCTGTATTTATGGTTATCTCTGTAAGCTATTGCGTTCCTATTTAAATCCGGATCACTCCCCCATGTTGATATCTTCCTTTTCCCCAGAATCAAAACCTCTGCTATTCTAGTAAAGGCATTTTTATCCCTCACTTTTCCTATCAAATGTTCTATAATGATGTCCCATTTTTTATGGGTTATGCCAATCGCCATATCCTAGGCTTTTCCTATAGATTTTTTTTGAAAATGATTATTTTTCTTCCTTTAGAGTTTGTCTTTCTCACTACAATGCTTATTCACCCATTCCAGTGTTGTTTCCCCCACACTGGGTGATTTTCCTATATTTTTCATTCCTCATCTCAACAATCAGATAATTTCACTCCGGGTATTTTTTTGGAGTGATTTGGGAAAGTTTTTTTTTTATCCAACTAATCCATCCACCCTGGATCATGGACTGGAATAATGATCTCATTCTTTCATCTTTTCTTTTCCAAGTTAGTTATTCAAATGATATATTTATTTGTTTCCAAACAATTAACTACATTATCATAGGTTTTCCCACAAAGTAAATCCTGGCTTTCATACAATTTCCAACAGTAATTTGGGTACTAAAACAATAACAATAATTTGACTACAATAGTTTCTGAAACATACGGGGCATTGCACCGAGACTCACTTAAAGTGGTCGGTTGAGATAGTAATATGTCATTCCTTAATAATGTGAATATGGGGTTTGTCAATATGGGTAGAGGTATTGAAGGCCTTTTGTTTCCATTAATGAAAATTTGAATCTCAAGGCTCTTCCTTCTATTGGGCTCTTTCTTGCCATATGATGATTTTCCTCCCTTAGATCCTAAGAATTTTCTGAGTTTTGTCAAACCAATCATAGGGGTTTCCCCTTTGTCTAATCAAAGACACAAATATCATCTCCTCCCATGTAGATAATATACAAATTAGGATAATAATTTCATATGGTTGTATTCCAATCCTATATGTATGCCAACATGAGCTCAAGGATTAAAAATTCCCTCAATGATTATGGCATAAGAAATTATGCCTTTATTTACATTGGATCGAGGTTAAGAGGTGGAGACGAAGGGTGGGCAAAGTGCTCCTCATCCCATACCAAATACTTTAAGGATGTCCAAAAACCAAAACCTTCACCACAAAACCCTAAATATCACTCTAGAACTTATTTCATGGTAGAACATGCAACATTAAGTCCCTCTCTTGAAGTGCAAAACTTTATAAGTAGATTCACAATTGTAGATTATGAATGACAAGTGATTATTTTCCCTTTCAATGGATTTTTTCCTATAGCATCTATTCTCAAGGAATGGGTACTGTTATGAAACCAACTCACAAAAAGATAGAAAATATAGATCAATGCCTTAGAATTCGGCCCCTTCGAGGGGGCAACCTCCTTTACATTACATAAATGAACAATTCTTCGATGACACAAATGACAAGACCTCCTCTCTATATATAGGAGTCTAAGGGGTCATAATATAATAAGAGCCGACATAACAATAATAATGTAAGGGCACAATAATAATAATATAGGGACTACATGGTTACAACAATATAATAAGGGGGTTGTAATAATAACAATAAGGGGTTACACTAGTAGTATAGGGGCCTAACATGCCCCTCTTCTTCAAAAAGTGTTGTCCGCAATGCCTGAGTAGTTCTTGATGCTTCTATATAAATTCATGTCCTCCCATGTGGAATCTTTAGCAGCTCTAGGTTCCAATATGATTTTTCCTCCCTCTTCAAGTTCTAGCAATATTGTCTGAATTGGGATATTCTTCAACTTTTGAATGATTGGCCACACTTCTTTTTCCTTCTTCCATTCATCCCTTGCTTCATTTATCCAATCTGGTTGGATAATAGAAATTGCACAAAACAATGCTTCCACATGCTCATCCTTTCCTGAGAGTGCATCTGCAACAAAAATTTTCTTCTCTTTTCTATAGATGATGTCAAAGTCATAACCCAACATATTTGTGACCCATTTTTTCTGTTCTTCTAAAGATAATATTTGTTCTAAAAAGTATTTAAGACTATCATGATCCACTTTTACCTTGAAGTGTCTTACCTTTGGGTAAGGTCGCCATTTATTAAGTTCATGTAGTATTGCCAACATTTCCTTCTCATAAATATCTTGCTTGAGATGTAGATGTAAAAATACCCAACCACCTACATCAAAACGTTTTTCACTACGATGTTGATCTACCTGTTGTTTCGTTCGATTCTGCACCAAAGTGGTGTTATCCTTTAAAAGTTGGAGAACTTGTTGTTGATGCTCGATGTGATATTTCACTACTTGAACCATTTTCTTCTTGATATGTCCTTCTATCCCGAGAGATTGAGGAGTGGTAATTTATTCCAATGCTTTACAATATATGGTCAGATTCATTTCTTGATGCTCGATGTGATCTTTCACTTCTTGAACATTTTTCTTCTTGATATGTCATTCTATCTTGATAGTTTGAGGAGTGGTAATTCTGACCAATGTATTACAAGATATGGTTGGATTCATTTCTTCATTCTCGGTGTAATCTTTCACTTCTTGAACCTTTTTCTTCTTGATATGTCCTTCTATCTTGACAATTTGAGGAGTGGTAATTCTTGCCAACGCTTTACAGGATATGGTTGGATTCATTTCTTTTTTCTCTGGGTTTGTGTCCTCATGTGTATCCTCTTCTTTTTATGTTTTTTGATCCTTTTCTTCCTCCTCTTCATACTCTATGTAAAATAGTTTCTTCCCTAATTGTAACAAAGACCTTTTTCTCTTTTTTCTTCCAATTGTTGTAGTGTAAACCTTGTAGGTTGTGGAAGGCTAGGAGAAGAAACACTTCCATAATTATAGTCGTGAGTGGTGGGATTCCTTGTTTCCATAATTTCATTTTCAATTTTTCTTGCCCATCTGAATTCCTTCTCCAATGAATCAGGTTCCCAAAGACGAACCTCATGTTGAATGTTATCCTTTAAAGTACCTATGAAGACATCAAACCTTTGCTTATCTAGAATATTATTTACCCTTATATTTAATTTTTAAAAGTCCTCAATTTGATCTGCCATTGAACACTTTTGTTTGAGATTTATCAATTGGCTAAAGAAGGTGTTTCTCTTTGTATCTTCATAATGTGCTATCATTTCCTCTGTGAAAATTGACCACGTAACAAGTGGTTTGCGAGAAAAAAGCCCTTTATAGCATAAAAATTGATCTGGTTCTAAATATGAAGATGCAATACGTACCTTTTGTAATAGTTCCACCTCATTGATCGAAATATTGCTCCATCTATAGTATCCAATTTATCGGATCCTTGCCATCAAAATTCCTCATATCGTCTTTTCTTGATTTTAGGAGCTCGATCCTGAAACGACTATAACTCTGTAATTTCATCTCTTCCAGTTCTGAAATTGCGACCTGTAGTAGCCCTTTGTGTACTCTTTCTAATGCCACCACTTTGATCAAAATGGGATTCTCCAAGAAAGAGTTATGCACAATCTCCCAAGATGATCTGATTATATACCTTTTTAGAAGAACGAACTTGTATGAAGTGCCACGGGTTCGTGTTTTGACCTTTTGTTCTGAAAAATATATACAAGCAACTACAGTCCATCCTCTTTTTGTAATTTCTGAAGGAATTTCAGTTTGATGCTCAAAGCGATAGTTATGATGATTTTCCCAAGGTGACCTGTTTGAAATGTAATTCGGGGGTCTATAAAAACCTTAACTTCCTCAGACTATATCTCTGAAACTATGCTGAGACAAGATCTGAAATTCGGAGCCGAGTTTTAGACCTATTTCTTCTCAAATTAGTTTTTGTTTTAGCTTCTGAAACTTTGTAGGGAAAGAGTTATAGTGAAAATTCCATGATGACCTATTTTAGTTGAAATTCTGGAGCTTGCAAAAACCCTAACTTCCTCAAATCATATCTCCAAAAATATAGTGATACAAGCTCTAAAATTCTGACCCAAGGTTCAACACGAGTTTTCTTTAAATGGGTATTTTGTTTCGCTTCTGAAACGTTGCAGAAAAAAGTTATGGTGAAAATGCCACGCTGGCCTATTTGGAGCAGCGAAACCCTAGAATCCAAAGCTTTGATACCAAATGTTATGAAACCAACTCATAAGAAGATAGAAAATATAGATCAATGCCTTGGAATTCAGGCTCTTCGAGGGGGTAACCTCCTTTACATTACATAAATCAACAATTTTTCAATGATACAAATGACAAGACCTCCTTTCTATATATAGGAGTCTAAGGGATCATAATATAATCAGAGTCGACATAAAAATAATAATGTAAGGGCACAATAATAACAATAGTGGGCTTCTATGGGGCACAATAATAACAATATGGGGACTACACGGGTACTAGAATATAATAAGGAGGTTGTACTAATAACAATAAGGGGTTACACTAGTAGTATAGGGGCCTAACGGGTACATAAGAATTGGTCTCAGAATACTATGCTACACTTATTCTTCAAAATATTCTCTTTTGTGCTCTTCATTAAGTTAGAAGAATGACACAAGGTTTTCAATTAGAGACCCTAATATTGGGGCTACTCTAGCCTCTTCCTTCAACCTTAATTTCTATATTTTAATCATTTCTCTATGTTGGTTTTGGAAACTTCGGTCAGAGTAATACTCCCCAATCCTCCCATCCATTTGACACACCTAGATATATTTAAAGATGTGGCAAAATTACGAGGCTACTTCATCAAAATCAACACTAATAATATTGCAAAAGGAATGTTCACGATTGTTCACATATTTGTGGATGTGGACCTTAGTAAAACATTTCTGAAAAAAAATCATTTCTTAAATATAGAGGCAGGGTTTATTCACAACCAGTGGATTCTGAAAACATTACTTTTCGACATAGGAATTGTCAGCAAATGAGTCACCTTCAAAATGCCTACCCCTACATGCAAGGACGCTGTTTGCACCAAGACGACAAGAAAATGATCCATGAATGGAAATATCCAAAATGATCTATAGGATGTAAGACCACTGCAGCTTAAGAGAACAATAACACATAGAAATAGAAGTTTCCTAATGCCAGGTCTCCACCTTCCAACTCAACTAAGTTGCAAGTTGAACCATCTCAACCCTTACAAGAGGAAGCTTATCGTTTGATCAATATGGAAAGAGACTCAAACATAATTTTTTCGACATCAATGAGTGGGGACAAATGTACCCGTGAATCAGATCACTTAGATAATGACAAGAAAATGGAAAATATGTCAGAGAATTTAGCAATGGACACATCTAAGGGAAATTTCATAATTGGCTCAACTACATTTCTTCATAATAACCGCTCAAAATGTATAGACATTCGAAAGAGAAAAGGAAAGGAGAAAAAACCCATGAACAATATTGGGAATTGAATTCAGGGAGTAAAATGTATCATTGTGTGGTGTGTTTACTAAAATATTGATGTTAAAAGGTAATAAAAATTGATTTACAAAGAAAAAATATGGTTTATTAATCTTATAGTTTATTAACGTTGGATATGCTTTTCAATAACTCATGTTATGCTACTAATGACTAACAATGTTTGACATAATCTATACTAAAAAATATGATTAAATATGATTTAGTAACATTGTGTATAAGTATAAATTGTAGAATGCCGCTTTATTATTACAATGATTAATTCTACTAACCGAAAAACCCTAACCTAATTATAATGACTGAATATGGCTACGTATTATTGTCGACATTTAACACTACAATATTTAACAACTATTAAAAACTAATATAATATCTTGACCTAAATATGGTGGACCATTATTGAAAATATATATCTATGATTGAATTTAATTCTACTATATCAACCTTTGAATATATAAAAATTAATATGAATATTCTGAAATTTAGGCTATAATAATAAACATGATATCTCAAAATAAAATATTTTGTATGACACTATTTAGTTTTTCATGGTGGTTAAACTCTTATGTACTATATTTTTTAACATTATCCTGTAGATTAATCGATCAATATATATTATAATAAAAACACGAGTTATTGGGTTAAGAGAAAGTTTTAAATATTATAAGCTTAAAAAAATATCAAAAGAACTTCGCAGAACCCTTTATTAATGAAAGCACATGGTTTTATGTTGGCTTCAACATGCGTTTTATTGTACTTATTAAAATTTAGGTCATCCAAGGATTTGGTAAAGGTTTTTTAAATTGTGTGCACATTATGGATTCACTTACTATTGACATGTTAGGTCACTATTAATGGAGCTTCAATTCTTTAAAATGTTCAAAACACATGCATTTATTGATTAATAAAAATCATTCCTATGTTTTATTTTTATTATTATTAATTATTATTATTATTATTATTTATTATTATTATTGTTTTGGGTAATAGTAAATCATTTATAATTATTATATTTTTATTTAATTTTACTATTTTCTCAAAAAAAATATTATTTAAATAATTAAAAAACACTTTTTCCATATATTTTAAAAGTCCTTTACGTTAAACTATTTAAAATTATATTGAGAATATATATATATATATATATATATATTATAAGTCACATTTATGATAGTTTTCTATGGTATATTATAAGTGACTATAGGAGGATATTATTAAATTTGACTTTATTGTCTCAATCGTTGATATTAATGAACCATTAATTTTACTATGTATAGGACTATTTTTATTATAGTTAGCTAAGTTTGAATACAGTTGTGAATGGTTGAGAATATACCACCAATTGATAACCAAGTTTCAGATAATGTCTATTTGAACACTGAGATGAGAGGTGAATCCATATTTCATATATTTTAAACCATTTAAATATTACTCAACATTAAGAGAATTACACTACAAGAATAGTACACAAGATTTATCAATTGATTTTTATCTTCAAGGAAGCTAAAACTTCTAGTTTTACCATCCTAGGAGTTTCAACCACTGATTATTTACTAGCCACTACTGGAAGGAGGTAATCACTCGCTTATTTTTAAGCTGTCACCTAAAGGAGTAACAACTCCCTAAAAGAAAAAAATTGTAATTATAAACTAGCATCCTACGATCAAGTACAACAAATCAATAATTCAAACTATTTTTTATTAATTAATTCTTTATATTTATTGATTGAATATATGAACATAAGATAATGTTAATATAATTTTGTTGACTTAACATAATTTTATTAGATGCTAAAAATTAGTAACTGTGTATAAATAAACTTTTTTAATAAAATTATGAAAAAAATGCTCATAAGATTCTAAAAAATGAATAGATAATTGTCATAATAGTTATTAATTCATAAAATATACATATAAATATCGCAAATTTAACAAAGTTAAAAAAGGAAATCTTAAAAGATCCTAAAAATTAGTAACTATAATGAAATTATTTTAACAAAATTAGGAAAAAAATGCTCCACCATTCTAAAAACTAATGAGTAAATAATAACATAATGACTATATAACTAAATAAATACAAGAATTTAACTCTTTAACTCTTCATATTAATTAATGTGAATATATTTTTGTTGAGTTAACATATTTTATTCTTTAGAAATTCACATGTTAAAAAAATATGAATTAATTAAATATGTATATTATTTATTAAAATTAAATTAGTTCGTATTATTTTTACTAAAAAGTTAAATTAGAGAAAGATATTAAAAAATTATTATAATTATAACCCCAAATCTTGTTAAATAAACAAATCATAATTGATAATTTTAATTAATTACTCTTTATATTAACTAATTATAATAAAAATAATAAAATTTAATAAGGTTGTCTAATTCAATATAACTTTATTAGATCTAAAAAAAGTAGTATAATATAAAATAAACTTTTCCCAAAACTATAAAAAATGCTCAAAATCCTAAAAATAATAAAACTTTTTTCCTAAAACTATAAAAATGCTCACAAAACTTAAAAACTAATAACTAATTATCATAATAGTTATTATTTCTATCCTTAAAATGATTGAAATTAAAAATAGTTATTATTTCTATCCTTGAAATTGAAAATATTTTAGGTCATGACTGTTGCCATATAACATTTTAAGTAACAAAAAAGTCAACAATTTTTAAAATATAAAAAAGTGTGCCCAATAAATCTTTGGCCAACTTATTTAATATCTTCATAATGATCAACCTCATATAATTCCGTTAACGGTATCCCAAACATATGCTGAAGTAGTCGAAAACAATATATGTATCATGAGGAACTATTTAGATGCCCTGAATGACCTCTTCACCATTAATAAATTTGGGCTCTCTTTTTCTTCAAAGTTTATGGGTCAGTTTATCTGGTTAGTATGTAGTTGACAGTTAGTTTTCATGAGTCTCTTGTGCTCAATGTCTATGTGAACATAACTACAATTTTCTTTATTATTTTTCTTGCGCAGGAAAGTTGCATTGGATTTGGAATACCTACCAGTTTCTCTCCTTTATATCTATTTTCATAATTGTCTTGTAAAAGCGAACTTATAATTCTCTAATCTCATCTAAATAGAAAATGTATAAATTCAATGTCACAAACTTTTAATGTATATCCACTCAGACATTCTAAGCACTACATTAATGCAATTTATAATTGCAGACAATGCAAACAATTCTTTGATAAGATTCCTAATTCTCCACATACACTTAGCAAATCTTTGGAAAACTGAAATCCAATGTTTAAAATAGTCGTGATTAATATGGTCTACTTGTGGCCAAAGTGATGTTTCCGTTCTTGAATTCCCGAGGTTATTTTTTATTTACACGGGGTTTGGATAACTTCTTTCAATTAAGAATTATGATAAATTTTAGCTAAAAAATTTCAAAATGAATTAACTAGTTCTTGATGTTGCAGGATGGATTTTATAAATTGAAGAATATAAGTAGGAGAAAGTCAAGATAACTAGATACCTTAAAGCAACTCATAGATAATATTTTATGTTATTTAATACTACTATTTATAAAACATGGCGATTTTGTGTTTTTTTAGTTTTTTGGAAGTTAGAACTGAATAGAAAATATGAGATGGATTTAGCTTGACTACACATCTGGTTGTGAATAGCATTTCATTCATCCATAAACAAATAAATACAATTCATAGTCTCACAAATTCAACATATAATTCTATTTAGAAGTTATAGATATGATTGCATAGTAGTCTTTCACTTACTTGATACACAAAAGTCTTTATAATGTATATATAAAAATCCAAAACTCCATTTTGTGTGTTTTTTTAGTTTTTTTGGAAGTTAGAACTGAATAGAAAATATGAGATGGATTTAGCTTGACTACACATCTGGTTGTGAATGACATTTCATTCATCCATAGACAAATAAATACAATTCATAGTCTCACAATTTCAACACATAATTCTAAATTAGAAGTTATAGATATGATTGCATAGTAGTCTTTCACTTACCTGATACACAAAAGTCTTTATAATGTATATATAAAAATCCAAAACTCCATAGTTATTACTCCACAGCCCAAACCAATATCTTCTCCAACAATTATCATCTCTTGCCGTTCATATCGCAATAAAGAGCAGCTTGGGCACTTACTCACTCTCTCCATTTTTATCAATACTCAGTCCCCAACGTGACAGTAAAGAAAGCAAGTTCGTAGATTATAACGTGAAGGAAAAAAGCCTTCGGTGTGATTCAAATAAAGTGTGTTACTTCCAAAGATGCTAAGAGCTAGCTTGGCAAGATCTGCGGTTTTATAACCTTGTCAAGTATCATCTCTTGCAGTTCATCTCGCAATAAATAGCAGCTTTACTCTCTCTCCACTTACTCTCTCCATTATTATCAATACTCAGTCCCCAACGGGACAAAGTAAAGAAAGCAAGTTCCTAGATTATAAAGTGAAGGAAAAAAAGCCTTAGGTGCGATTTCAAATCGCAATAAAGAGCAGCTTGGACAGTTACTCACTCTCTCCATTTTTATCAATACCAAGTGCCCAACGGGACAGAGTAAAGAAAGCAAGTTCGTACATTATAAAGTGAAGGAAAAAAGCCTTAGGTGTGATTTCAAATAAAATGTGTTACTTCCAAAGATGCTAAGAGCTATCTTGACAAGATCTGTGGTCTTATAACCTTGTCAAAATAATGTCAAGTGAACGCTCACTCTCCATTTTTATCAATACTCAGTCCCCAACGTGACAGAGTAAAGAAAGCAAGTTCGTAGATTATAAAGTGAAGGAAAAAAGTCTTAGGTGTGATTTCAAATAAAGTGTGTTACTTTCAAAGATGCTAAGAGCTATCTTGACAAGATCTGTGGTCTTATAACCTTGTCAAAATAATGTTAAGTGAACGTAAGTGAGATGTATTGCCTTTATATTTAAATTAATTCACAGATGTCAGTCTCACATGAATTGGTCAAGGTCTTCGTTTAAAAAGATTTTTTTTATAGTCTGTAATAAAAAATTTATTAATTAAAATATAAAATATAATTTAGTTTATTTGAAAATATAATAGGTATTAATATAATTATAAATTTTGGAAATTTGAATATAGTTTTTTATTTCTAATAAATGATTTTTTTACTTAAATAGTAATATAAAAGTAAATTTTAATTAATGTTTATTTTTTAAATAAAAGTATCATGTTTATATTAAATTGGGTTTGGAATATATTTTTTAGAATTTTAATTTAATTATCTATAATTATTAGATGATAGTAGGTGTAACCTTTTATAAAATATTTTAAAAACCATTGTATAGTTAATAGAAGAAATGAATTTTTTTAAGGCATTTTTTGTTACTTTTAATCAAATCCAGCAAATATTATAAAAACATTGACTTTAAGTTGGTTAATATACGAGATTCAATTGGAACAACAAAGGATTTTCAAGACACTATATTCATCAATGCAATAAAATATATATTTTAAATGACAAAAAATAACATTTTTGCTTGAAATTGTATAGTATAAAAAGAATATTTTATTTATTAGTTAAACCACCATTTTAAAATATTCTTAATAATAGCCACAAATCAAAGATTAAATTTATATCAAAGCCTCAAAGTTCAACACAGAATTTGAGATTAATGGTTTTGGATATGATTGAATAGTAGTGAACATTGTCTGCCTTCACTTACATGTTACTCCTCCAAAACTCAAAAGAAGAAAGGTTTTTATTTAATTCATTATATTTCTCAAATATATTGGATAAAATATTGTATTTTTTTTTAAAAAATAATTCAATTTTGGCAATCAGATCCATATTGGTTATTAATAATATATTGTTAATATGATATTTTTTATTTTTTTCTCGAGTTTTGATTCACTATTTGAGCAATCAAAGAATTTCAAAAAACTAATTATTTATCAATCAATCTATTCACTTCAGATGTCAATTTCATAGTTCTTGTTCAAGTACGACTATAGGATTAGATTTGTTGATCAATATAGAATTAACCAATGTAAGTATAATTGTTTATCCATTTTTCACAAAACATAATTTCTAAATTTAGTAGTAGGGACTACGATGCCCTATGTAACACTTATTTAAAATGTATTTCTATCTCTTAAAAGGGTTTATAAATAATGGATAATATAGATGTCATACTATTCTTTTAAATATAATAATAAATAATTTTAAAATTTAATTGTTTATAAAAAAATTATAAAAATTATTATGAGATTAGTTACCTATAAGTCCTAAATTTTAAAACATACATTTTAAAACCTAATAAATTGAAAACCTAACCATAATAACATTTAATTTATATATTTGAATAGTTGAAAATTAATTAAAATTCTGAAAGCTTTATTTCCAAATAACACAACTAAAATGTAATTATTAACTATTATTTAAAAATTAATTAATTTTTTTTTCTAGATCTAATTTTTTTTAAAAGCTTTTTCTAGACATCTTTTCAAATTAATTTAATTTTAAATATAATAATAGGATTTTTAGAATTATAAATTTGAATGGTTAACCTATACAATTCAAATGTCTTATTGTACAATTCCTATACATCCATTTATATATTCCAAAATCAATTTTAATCAAAAAAATTGTAATATGGAAATATGAATTTCTATATGTTTTTTTCGTTTAGTTTAAAGTGTATTTTTATCTCCTAATATAGATGTATTATTATTATTAGATGGAAAATATGAATTTCTATATATTTTTTGTTTAGTTTAAAGTGTATTTTTATCTCCTAATATAGATGTATTATTATTATTAGATGATATAAATGTATTATTATTATTTATTTTTATTTTAACGTAATAAAAGCTAAATTTTAAATTAATTTATAATTATTATATTTGAACTCTCGATTACACTTACTAACACTGTAACTTCTGCATACTTATATGCACCTTTCAAAAACACTAATTAATTGGAAACACTAATATATTAATACATTAGAAATTTAACCTCGAATCTCTTAAAATACATATAGAGAAAATCGTTCCTATAGTTTCCGCTCATAATTATTTTCAGTAAACTTTCTTCTCCTCAAGTCTGCATTTCATGTTTGATAAGTATTCAACGTGTGAACAAAACAAACGAATTTCCAAACCCTAACTGTTGACTCAATCATGGATAAAATAAAATAAGACGAGTTTCCAAACTCAAATGTTGAGTGAATCATGGATAAAATAAGCCTAGGAACCTGAATGCAAGTCTCGCTGGAATTTAGGTGCGAGTGCTCCGCACAGTTTTTCTGCGAGAATGTTTCTTCCACGGTGAAATTTACAGGTAACAAACCAGTTTATCAAGGGAATTGCATTCTAACAAAACTGCATTTTAATCAATAAAAAAATTCTAATGTCGAGCTGTGAACTTCAATATGTTATTTTTTTTCCTTTTATTTATTTAAAATGTATTTTTTCATCTTAGAACGATTTATAGATTTAGTTAATGAGATTGGTTTTATAATTCCACCCTAGTTACAATTACTAATACGTAACTTCTACATACTTATATAAATCATTTTAAAACAGTAATTAATTGGAAACGATCAGATATGTTTGATGATCCAAAATAAATATTATCCTAACTTATTAAGTTAAAATAAAATAATTATTAATTTAAGATATTAAATTATAATTATAATCTAAATATTTAATTATTAATGAAAATATTTGATCAGTATATTGTTGTAAAAAGATATGACTTACAACTGTGTCATATTTCAGGCTCTAATTTAGAGATGTTAGTAAGTTGTTTGAATAGATTTTATTGTAAATGGACACTTATTATTTTATAAGTGATCCATAATTAGAGGTAGTTAGGACATTGAGCTTATAAATAGCTCATTGCAAGAGTGTTTTGCTGTTCAGGTGTAAACTCTTGCAAAATTTTAGATGTAATTGTTTTTCTTATTAACAAAATTATGTGTCTGAGGACACTTCTGCCGTTATTGTGGTATCAAAACTCCAATAATGCTGCAGCTGATTTGAGGAAGAGATTCTAGCTCTATAAACACATGGAAAACTCCATTAAATCTCTGTTGTTAATAGGATTAGCTATAAACTGATGGTAGATTTGATTTGATATGAGCATCCACTGACCCAGACATCTACGCCCCTTATTAAATTGTTGACCAATATGCAAAGAATAAAATCTAATATTTGCAACGTTAATTGTCTATAATTGATATTATTCCATTACAGAACTTTGCGTGGAATCTTGTGTTGTGTTAGAGGAGTAGTTCTGAGCATGTATCCCTCACCAGCAGGCTCAGATGGATGAAAGAGACATGAGATTTAATGTTTTGTACATAGAGTAGTAGTGTGTTTGTTTTATGTTCTCTATGATTGTGTGTGGAAAAATTTCTATGCGAGTGTGAGAACCTTTATGCTGAGATCCCTGATATGTTCACAGGAAATAATATGGAGGTCGAAGAGCGAAGAAATTAACTCCTTTGTGGTTAAATCCGATTATAATCCCTCAGCAAATTCGAATTTGGGGACGGCGGCAGTATTATTCCATGCATTAATGGTTTCTCCCTAATGAATTTCAGGAGCCGTTGATGCAGCGGCAGAATAATAGTGTAGGAGTTTTGAAGACGAATTTAGGTTACGGGTAGTCGTGTGACAGAATTCATGGCACTTTATTGAAACTCTGCTAATGTTCCTTTGTCTCAGGAAGAGGCAGAGTAAGGTTGCCATGCAAACTTGGGAATCTTGACTTACAGATATCGTCTCCCAGCCTGGGCCCCGAAGATCTTTAAAGTCTGCTTGGGAATATTGACTTACAGATGGATATATCACCTTCCAGCAAATCTATCCGCATATCCAAATTCATGTGAAATAAGGAATGTTTTTTTATTTGTAACTCAGACAAATAAGGAAGTTTCTATTATTTTTAATATGGAAATATAAGGAATTTACTATTATTTGTAATATTTTTGGAGAAATAAGCTGTGAGAAGGTGTAAAGGTAAATTGTAAATGTTAGGGATAGTAAATTTTGTAAATTTTGGAGTGATAAGGAGTTTTTATTTATAATTTTTTGTTTGGAGAGATAAGTATGACATTGTAACTCAAAGTAATTTTACTTTGGGGGTGGAGGGATAACATTTTATTTTACCAAAATTTGAGTATTGTAAAAGTCAAATTTCGAAATTTACCTTGTAAATGTTTGAGAAATTGACTAGAGCCATGTGCAAAGCTAAGTATTTTTTCTCCTGTTTCAACGACTATACAAGGGTCAAGGCCAAATCCCGATAGATTGTTTTTTGCGAGTGTGTTGCATGTTATGTTTCCTATCTTGATATTTTTTGTTTTTAAGCTTGATTCTTGGGGTGAAGCTTCAACACTAAAATGTCAAAGTTGATTAATTTGTTTTCTGATTCCGACAAACTTTAAGGCACAAAATCTTACAAAACATGGAAACGCCTCATCGAAAGCACTCTTGTTTATAATGAGCTATGGCATGATATATGTGATGGCGATATTAAGCCAAATAAACCCACAGATGCAGCTGCACTAGAGAAATGAGAAGGTAAGAATGCCAAAGCATTAGCTCTTTTTAAATCTTTTGTGAATGATGAAATGTATGTCCATATAGCCAATGCTATAGATGCATGGTCTACTTTGAGAATTTTTAAAGACTTCTTTGATACTCAGTCTGAATCAAGGAAAGTTTATCTACCATTAAAATTGTTGCAAAAAAAAATCACTGAAGTAGGCGATGTTCTTGAGTATATATCTAGACTTAAGAATATTAAACAAGAAATCATTAATGTTGGTTTTCAAGCAGTCGATGATAGTTTTATGGTCATAATTTTAATTGCTGGACTTCCTTCTTCCTACACACATTTCTTGGAAACTCTACAATTAACTGGAAAGTTAGAGAAGCTAAAGTTTGGTGAGCTCTGCGAAATGTTGACTCGACATGATAAAACCTTTTGGAAGAAGAAGAAATTTGGTGATGATGTCTTTTTCACAGAGGCTAACACTAGTAAATCATCAACTGAAAGTTCTAGAAACAGAGGCAGAGGGAGTTTAAATCAGAGTCAAGCAACACATAATATACAAAGTAGAGTTTGAAGCCAAAGCAGAGGAAATACCTTTAATAGTGGCAAAAATTCAGGCAGGAGTAATTTTCAAGGCAGAGGAAATAGTCAAGGAAGAGGCTATTCTCAAGGAAGAGGAAATAATAATCAAGGTAGAAGTCAACCTCAAAAAAGAAGTCAATGTAGAGGCAGAAGACAGTGTCGAGGAAGAGGAAGAGATTTAAGTCAAATTGTGTGTCAGAGGTGTAACAAAGTTGGAAATTATGCTGAAGATTGTCGAACTTCTATTAACAAAATCCCCAAGTTTCATTAGCACTTAGCCCAATTTCAAAATGATGAGGATGATGATAGTTCAGAATATGTCTTTACTTCTTCGCCACCATTAAGACTTTCATCCCATATTAAAAGTGATTATGAAGATGCTTGGATCTTGGATTCATGGGCAACTCAGCACATGACTTGTCGATGTGACATTTTTTGGAATTGTCAAGATTGTAAACATAATTGCATCTTTCTTGTAAATGATACAAAACATACTCCTTATGGAAAAGGTTCATTTAAAGTTTCTCTCCCTGGCATTGGAGAGAAAATGATTTCAAATGTATGGTATGTACCAACCTTTAAGAAAAAACTATTATCTTTAGTCACAATTCGAAAAGCAGGACATCAGGTAATTATGGAAGATGGCCTAATTAAGATTAATTCAGTCAAAAAGAGCTTGCAAACTATGATGACAGGTTATGAAGATGGAAAATTGTTAAGGATGAAAGGGACAGTTATTCCAAGGCATTCTGATTTTGCATGGCAATGACTACATGAATTTCACCTATAAGATTATGGCATGAAAGATATGGAAATTTAAATTTTGATAGTCTTTCTAAATTGAAAAAACAAGGGATGGTTAAGGGACTTCCAAATTTCAAAAAGGAAAATGCAAAATGTGAAGCTTGCATTTATGAAAAACAAAGTCGAGAAAGTTTTCCAACAAGTTCATGGCGCGCAAATAGGCTGCTACAACTAGTTCACATGATGTTTGTGGACCACCACAAACTTCATTTAGTGGTTTCAAATATTTCTTACTAGTCAATGATTATTTTAGTAGAATGAGTTGGGTTTATTTCTTGAAGCAAAAGTCAGAAGCATTTGAAAAGTCTAAAAATTTTCGCCAACTTGTTGAAAATGAAGTCAAAGAAAAGATAGGCACTCTCAGGATAGATAATGGCAGAGAATTCACTTCAAATGAATTCAAAACTTATTGTTGTGATAATGGCATAAGAAGACATCTTACAAATGTTTACACTCCACAGAAAAATGGAGTAGTACAAAGAATGAATCACACCTTGTTAGGAATGGAGACATCTATGTTAAATTTCAATAAGTTAAGTTCAACATATTGGGCAGAAGCAATGCATATCGTTGTCTACTTAAGAAATAGATCTCCATTTGTTTCTTTAGACGAAATCACATCTTACAAAGCTTGGTTTGGTTTCAAACCTCGAGATAAACATCTTAGAGTTTTTGGGTAAGTATGTTATGCCTTAGTTCCGAAAGAAAAAAGAACTAAGCTTGACTAAAGAAGTTTGAAATGCACAATGATTGGGTATTCTGATGAGAAGAAAGGGGACCATCTTTTGACTAATGGAAAATGTATTGTAAGCAGGGATGTAATTTTTTATGAAACAGAGAGTAAGAGTGTTGAAGAAATCAAAAGTCTCCTTCAAAAGTTAGAAACTAAAGGCAGTCAAAGAAAAGGAAATTAGAAAAGTCAAAAAAATTCACGAAATGGGTATGAACTTGATTTGCCTTCTTCTGAAACTGATTCATCCAGTCCATCTACCTCAAAAACACCATTAGGATCTTCTAGCAATTCATCCGCATCTCCAATCAGCAATAGTTCTTCAGATAGTGATTCTCCACCTCCAGAATCTTCAACTGATCGACGAACATCAGTTTACAATAATCCTCTTTACAATGATGGTGATTTTTAGAATCTCAAACAAGTGAGCATCAACTACCAAAATGGTTCGTTCAACTTTTGAAAGATATAAGGCATGATGAGTAGAATAAAACAGGAACAAGGGAGTCACACAGAAGTGAAGGAAATTTTGCCTTTCTAGAAAATGATTTTACCGAACCTTCCACATATAAAGAAGTAGTAAAACATAAAGAATGGAAATAAGCTATGATTGAAGAATATCAAGCAGTAATTGATAACAACACTTGGAAACTTATTGATCGTCCTCAAAATGTTAAACCCATAGGATGCAAATGGGTTTACAAAATTAAGTACAACCAAAATGGAGAACTTGAAAAGTATAAAGCAAGACTTGTGGCTAAAGGTTTTGTGTAGCAGGAAGGCATTGATTATGAGGAAATTTTTTCTCCTACAGCTAAATGGAGCACCATCCGATTAACACTTGCATTGGTCGCTCAGAAAGGATGGAAAGTTCATTAAATGGATGTAAAAAGTTCTTTTCTCAATGGGGATTTACAGGAAAAAGTATATATGACAAAACCACCAGGTTTTGAAATTGAAGGGCAAGAACATAAATTATGCAAATTGATCAAAGCTTTATATGGGTTAAAACAAGCTCCCCGAGCTTGGTATGAAAAAATGGATGAATACCTTAGGAAAGTTGGTTTTCAACGAAGTGAATCTGATGATACTTTATATGTGTGACAACAGAGTAAATGTCTGGTGATTCTTGTTATGTATGTAGATGATTTGATCATTACTAGAAACAACGATGATCATATTGCACAGGTGAAAACGGAGTTACATGCAGGTTTTATGATCACATATTTTGGATTACTTCACTACTATCTTGGAGTTGAAGTCTTCCATTGTCCACATCATATTTCCATTTCTCAGAGTAAGTATGCAGCAGAGGTTCTTCAATGATTTGGAATGCATGATTGCAAGCTCGTCCTTACCCCCATGGAGCAAAACTTGAAACTTTCAAAATTTTAAGGGGGGGAATGGTGGATAGCACTACTTGCAGACAGTTGATTGGCAGCTTGATTTGTTTGAAAAACACTCGCCCTAATCTAACTTATGCAGTCAGTATTCTTTCATGTTTTATGCAGGAACCATGAGACAACCACTGGAATGCAGCCAAAAGAGTTCTTCAATATATCCAAGGAATAAAAGATTTTGGTCTTCTTTACAAAAAGACTAAAAACTTTGTACTTGGTGGTTCTTCAGATGCTGACTTTGCTAGAAATATTGATGATCGAGCACCAACATTAGGTTATTTAATGAGCATGGGGTTAGCAGCAGTGTCTTGGAGTTGTAAGAAACAAGCTACAGTGGCCACTTCTTCAGCCAAAGCAGAGTACATTTCAACATGGGAAGCAACATGTGAAATTTTTTGGTTCCACAGAATTTTGCAGGACTTGGGCATTTCTTAGGCAGAAACTACGTCGTTATTTATTGACAGTCAGTCAGCCATTAAGCTTGCTAAGAACTAGTTTTTCATTCAAAGACAAAGCATGTGGACACCAAGTATCATCATATCAGATCTCTCATTGACAAATATGTCCTCAAGACAATTTATTGTCCTTCAGAATATCAAATCTCCGACATTTTCATGAAACCTCTTGGCAGAATAAAATTTACTAAGTTCACGGATGAACTTGGTATCTGTTGTGATGTATCTTTGGATCATAGTGGGGAATGTTAGATTATCCAAAATAAATATTATCATAGGTTATTAAGTTAGAATAAAATAATTATTTATTTAAGATATTAAATTAATAATTATTAATCTAGAATATTTAATTATTAAATAAAGACATTTAGAATTAGTATATTGTTGTAAAAAGATATGGCTCTACAAATGTTTTGTAACTTAGGTTCTAATTTAGGAGAATTGTTGGTAATTTGTTTGAATAGCTTTTATTGTAAATGGACACTTGTTATTTTATAAGTGATCTATAATTAGAGGTAATTAGGACATTGATCTTATAAATAGCTCATTGCAAGAGTGTTTTGTTGTTCGGGTGTAAACTCTTGCAAAATTTCAAATGTAATTGTTTTTCTTATTAATAAAATTACGTGTCTAAGGACACTTCTGCCATTAAGATATTAGAAATTTAACCTTCAATCTCCTAGAATACCTATGGTTATAGAAAATCTTTCTATTGTTCCCCTCATAATTATTTTGGACTAAACTTTCTTCTCTTCTTGAGTCTGAATTTAATGTTTGATAAGTGTTTGATGTGTGAACAAAACAAATGAGTTCGAAACCCAAATTTTTTATGAATCCCAAATAAAATATGTCCCTAACCCTGGATGCAAGTCTCCCCAAAACTTAGATACGAGTACTCCACGAAGCGTTTCTCAGGGAAGTTTCCTCCAGGATGAAATTTATGGGCAACGAACACATTTATTAAGGGAATTGCAATGTAAAAAAATGTTAAGTCCCTATAATACTAATGATGCCCCCATTAATATTGCAGTTGTGTCCCTTATTAATAATGTTGTGCCCCTATTGTCCTCATATTGTTATTACTGTGCCCCATAGAATCCCTCTATTGTTATTTTTGTGCCATTATATTATTATTGTTAAGTTGGCTTGGTTATATTGTGACCACTTAGACTAATATATATCGAGAGGAGGTTTTGTCATTTGAATCATCAAAAAATTGTTCATTTATGTGAGGTAAAGGAGGTTGCCCCCTTGAAGAGGATGAATTTTAAGGCATTGATATATCTTTTCTATCTTTTTGTGAGCTGATTTCATAACATTTGGTATCAGAGCTTTGGATTCTAGGGTTTCGCTTCTCTAAATAGGTCATCATGGAATTTTCACTATAATTTTGTTTTTGTGATGTTTCAGAAGAGAAAAAAAAAAAAAAAACCATTTGAGACGAAATCACACTGAACCTTGGGTTCGAATTTCAGAGCATTTCATGCTATATTTGTAGAGATATGATCTAAGGAAGTTGGTCTTTTTGGAGACTCCTGAATTACATTCCAAACAGGTGACCTGGGGAAAATCGTCATAAGTTTCTCTCTGAGCATCAGATTGAATTTTTTTAACAATGTACAGAAAGAGGATAGACTGTAGTTTCTTGTATATATTTTTCAGAGCCAAAGGTCGAAACAGTGACACGTGGCACTTCATACAAGTTCGCTCTTTTGGAAAAGTCTATAATTAGGACATCTTGGGAGATTGTGCATAACTCTTCCTTGAAGAACCCAATTTGGATCAGAGTGGTGGAATTGAAAAGAGGATGTAGAGGGCTACTACAAGTCACAATTTTAGAAATGGATGATCCAAAATTATAGAGATACATCAGATTCAATATCAAGCTCCTACAAAGTGAAAAAGGGTGTGTAGTTTTTTTTTAATTTTTGCATAAGCTTGGTTTGAAAAATTAGTTTGACGAAATTCAAAGGGCATAGTAAAGCATTATTATCTGTAATTGATGCCGCGAGGAAATAAAATGAAAACACCTAGTAAGCAACTTGAAAGGTCTAGCATGACTAATGAAGAAGAGGAAGAAATGCAACATGATATATCAAAATTACGAGACCAAGTGCAACAAGTGTCACTTGCACAAAAAGTAATAAAATCTAAGATGGATGGTTTAAATAAAGGTGTAGAAGCTAAGATGGATTGTTTAAAGAAAGGCGTAGAAGTTAAGATGGATGGCATGGAAGCTAAGATGAATGGCATGGACGCTTGAAGGGATGGCATGGATGATAAGATGGAATAATTAAAGACAAATTTGAATAAGTTGCTGCAAGAAATGGTCACTAATGGTGAAAGGGTAGTAAAGGAAACTCATGATGAGAACAAAAGAAATGTTAATAATGATTCCATAGATTCTAATGTTGGATCAAAGACCCACCATATTCCAAAAATCGATATGAGGAAGTTTGATGGAAAGTGTCCCGCAACATGGATATTACAGATGGAGCAATTTTTCGATCTCAATAATGTGCAAAGAACACAAAAGGTATGTATTGCAACTTTTTATTTGCAACCAAATAAGTTTGTATGGTATCAATGGCTTTGCTCTCGTAAAGAAATTATCACTTGGGAAATTTTTACGGAAAAATTGATAGCACATTATGAGGATACAAAAAGAAACACTTTTTTTAGCCAATTGATAAGTCTCAAACAAAAGGGTTCAATAATGGAACACATTGAGGAGCTCCAAAAATTGAACATAAGGGTGACAAATATTCCATAGGAGCATAGGATTTATGTTTTCATAGGGACATTAAAGGATAATATCCAACATGATGTTCGCCTTTAAGAACCTGATTCATTAGAGAAGACATTCAGGTTAGCAAGAAAAATGGAAAGCAAAATTATGGCAACCAGGAAACATACCACTCACAACTATAAATATGGAAGTGTTGTTCCCCCTAGCTTTCCACAACCTATAAGGTTGACACCACAAAAATTGGAAGAAAAAATAACAAAAGGGATTTTTTATAGTTGTGATAGCAAATACGCTAAAGGTAATAAGTGTGCGGAGAAGAAATTATTCTACGTAGATTGTGAAGAGGAAGAAGAAAATGAGTAAGAAAGGTCAAAAGACGAGGATATACTGTAGAAAGAAAGCCTAGATAAATAAGAAATGAATCCGACCATATCTTGTAATGCATTGGCTGGAATTACCACTCCTCAAATCATCAAGATATAAGGGCAAATCAATAAGAAAAAGGTAATAGTGTTGATTGATTCAGGAAGTACCCACAATTTTATTCATTGTAAGATAGCAAAAGAATTGAATTGCTTCCTATATCCAGCACCAAAGTGTCAAGTAATGGTTGCAAATGGAGGAAAGATAAATTGCTCTGGAAAGTGCCATAATATCAAGCTATCCATGGGATAATACGTATTGAAAAGCCTAATGCTTTCCATTCCAATGGGAGGTGCTGATGTTGTATTAGGATTCCAATGGCTATAATCCTTGGGTACAATAGCTTTTAACACTCAAGATATTTTGATGAAATTTTATGCGGAAAGAAAGGAAGTTGAATTAAGGGGAATTGCAGGGAAACCAGGAAAGATAATAAGCTCTAACGGTATGACAAAGCTTCTAAAAAAGGAATAATGAGGTGTAATTGCATAATTATGTTCGCTAGATGCTTCCACATCGAAATCATCTATTTCTCCAGATCTCCAAAAAGTATTGGATAATCATTCCAAGGTATTTGAGACTCCCAAAGGTCCCACCTATTCGTGATCATGATCATGCTATTCATTTGATTCCACGAAGTGTTCCTTCACATCAGGCTATACAGATATCCCTATGCCCAAAAGAGTGAAATTGAATGTATGGTTGCAGAAAATCTTGAGGTTGGTATAATTCAACCTAGCCAAAGTTCTTTCTCTGCTCTAGTAATATCCTTTTGACTGGCACCCTAGGACGATGTGAGGATGGATGGAGAAGGAAGAACCTGAAAGGCTCTCATTTAGCGACTTGCCTAATGACAAATGACATTGATTAACCCAGTGGAAGATTATGTCAACGACCCATGGAAACAACGGGTTTCATATGGAGCCCAAAATACCCAATTATTGAACAGGCTGATCGAGCAGAATAAAACCTCTTTCTTATGGTATTTAGGAAGAACCCTTATTACGTATATGATATGACAGATTGACCTTGCCCCTCCTTTTTATTCTCTGGTGGCTTCGCACCTTAAAGAAATAATATTGAAAGGCGAAACAAATGAAAATGGCTTCAGCTAAGGTGTTGGTGCACAAGAAGGATGGATCATGGCACATGTGTCCAGATTATAGGGAGCTCAACAAGCTCACTATTAAAGATAAGTTTCACATTCCTGTTATTGATGAATTATTGGATGAATTGCATGGATCAATTTACTTCACCAAGTTAGATCTTCGTTCAGGATATCATGAAATCATAATGAAGACTCAAGACATTCCAAAAACAACATTTAAAACTCATGAGGATCACTATGAGTTTTTGGTCATGCCTTTTGGCCTTACCAATGAACCTTGTACATTTCAAGGTTTGATGAATTCCATTTTCAAACCCTTCCTTAGAAAATTTGTGTTAGTATTTTTTGATGATATACTAATCTACAACAAATCTTGGAAGGATTATGTTGAACACGTTGATAGGGTGCTACAACTATTGGAGGAGAAACAATTATATGCAAAAAGATCCAAATGTTCCTTTGGAGTATAAGAGGTAGAATATCTGAGTCATATTGTATCTCATGAAGGAGTTAAGGTATACCCTAGCAAAATTAAAGCCATTAATGAATGGGAAAACCCCACATCCATAAAGCATTTGCGAGGATTTCTCGGCTTGACAGGGTATTATCGCAAGTTTGTTAAGGATTGTGGGAAAATAGAAGCACCTCTAACAACATTGTTGAAGAAAGATGCATTTTCATGGACTCCAGAAGCAACAAAGGCCTTTGAATATCTTAAAGAGGCAATGTGCCAAGCACCGGTCTTAGCTACACCAAACTTCACAAAAATCTTTATTGTGGAATGTGATGCTTCCATAAATGGAATTGGTGTTGTTTTAATGCAAGATGAAAGACCCATTGCTTTTGAATGTCATCCAATCAAGTGAAAGTATTTACACAAAGTTATTTATGAGAAGGAAATGTTGGCAATACTACATGCACTTAAGAAATGGTGACCCTACCTAATGGGAAGACACTTCAAGGTAAAAACGAATCATGATAGCCT
>APFE031161836.1:20988-62105 GCA_000404065.3 Pinus taeda | reverse complement strand
CTTACCACAAGGTTAAGAAGGAATTTTTTTGGGATGGCCTTAAATCGGATATTCAAAAGTTTGTGGCGGAATGTTTGGTATGCCAGTAAAATAAAGCTGAAAAAATTAAGACACTAGGTCTATTACAACCTTTATCCATTCCAAGCCAACATTGGGATGAGATTTCAATGGATTTTATCATAGGTTTACCCAAGTCTGAGGGAAAGAGTGTCATCATGGTGGTAGTTGACAGACTTACCAAGTATGCAGACTTTTGTGCATTATCACATCCATTTAAAGCCAGTACAGTTTCTACGACATTTATGGAAACAATTCAAAAACTACATGGAAACCAAAAGATTATTGTAAGTGAAAGAGATCCCATTTTACAGGAAATTTTAGGATAGAATTATTTTCTTGTCTTCGTACTCAGTTAACTCGTAGCTCATCTTATCATCTTCAATCTGATGGTCAAACAGAGATAGTAAACAAATGTTTGTAAGGATATCTTCGTTGCTTTGTATCTAATAAATAGACACAATGGGTCAAATGGTTGCCTCTCACTAAATGTTGGTACACCACTTCCTTCCATACTGCAACAAAAACGACCCCATTTATGGCACTTTATGGATATCAGCCACCATCCATCACATCATATTTAAGAGAAAATTCTAAGGTTCAAGAAGTGGAACATCACATCGAGCATCAACAACAAGTTCTCCAACTCTTAAAGGATAACCTCGTGTTGCCACATAATAGAATGAAACAACGTGCATATCAACATCACAATGAAAGACGTTTTGATGTAGGTGATTGGGTATTCCTACAGCTACAACCATATAAACAAATGTACCTCAAGCAAGCTAAGAAGGATAACAAATTGTCACCAAAGTATTATGGTATGTACAAGATGTTGCAAAAGATTGGTACTATTGCATACAAATTGGAGCTTCCTGCAACTTCTCAAGTGCACCTAGTTTTCCATGTTTCATGTTTAAAGAAGTTTATAGGCGACAAGCTCCCAGGTCAAACAATATTGCCAGAACTTGACGAGGAAGGAAAAATTATATTGGAACCGGAAGCAGTCATAGAAACAAGAACTCGAAAACTACAAAATCGATCCATTTCAGAGTATCTCATCAAGTGGAAGAACTTATTCGCTGAAGATTCCACATGGGAGGATGAGAATTTTATAGAAGCATCCAGAACTACTCAAGCATTGAGGACACCACTTTTTTTGAAGAAGAGGGGCATGTTAGGTCCCTATAATACTAGTGATGCCCCCATTAATATTGTAGTTGTATCCCTTATTAATATTGTTGTGCCCCTATTGTCCCCATATTGTTATTACTGTGCCCCATAGAATCCCTCTATTCTTATTTTTGTGCCTTTATATTATTACTGTTAGGTCGGCTTGGTTATATTGTGACGCCTTAGACTCCTATATATAGAAAGGAGGTTTTGTCATTTTAATCATCAAGGAATTGTTCATTTATGTAATGTAAAGGAGGTTTCCCCCTGGAAGAGGCTTAATTCTAAGGCGTTGATCTATCTTTTCTATCTTTTTGTGAGTTGGTTTCATAACACAAAACTGCATTTTAGTCCAAAAAAAAATTGTAATATCTAGTTGGGAATATCTATATGTTTTATTTTTTTTAGTGTGTAATTTATTTATTAAATGTTATATTATTATTTTTTTAAATATAATAATAACTTAAATTTGAAATTTGATTATTTATAAATTTTTTATTTACAGAATTGGTAAATGAGAATTGTTTTATACCCTATTTACTATTACTAATACATTAACTTCCAAACACTTTTATAAACCATTTAAAAACACTAATTAATTGGAAACAATGATATATTAGAAATTTAACCCGGAATTTCCTAAAATACATATGGCTACAAAAAATATTTCTATTATTCCTCTCATAATTATTTTGGAGTAAACTTACTTCTCTCCTTGAGTCTGAATTTCATGTTTGATAAATGTTCAATCTGTGAACAAAACAAATGGGTTTCCAAACTCAAATGTTGCATGAATCTAAAATAAAATAAGTCCCAGAACCGTGGATGCAAGTCTCCCCACTACTTAGGTACGAGTGCCCTACGAGGTTTTTCTCTAGAAAGGTTTCCTCTGGGATGAAATTTATATGCAACAAACACATTTATTAAGGGAATTGCACTGTAACAAAATTGCATTTTAATTAGTAAACAATTTGTAATATGAGGTTTTTCTCTAGGAAGGTTTCCTCTGGGTTGAAATTTATACGCAACAAACACATTTATTAAGGGAGTTTCATTGTAAAAAAACAACATTTTAATTAGTAAAAAAACTGTAATATTGACTTCTCAACATTTATATGTTTTATTTTTTATTTTTTATTTAATTTAATTTTAAATTTATTTTTATCTCTCAAAGGCTTTTATAAATAATCGATAATATGGACATGATATTCAAATTTTAAATTTAATTATTTATAATTTTTTTAAACATATTTATGATATATTCTTTTAGGTCATCAAACACCTGGAGACGAGGCTATATGAGATATTTGCGAAGGGAACATATGACTTCACAGACTTGGTTTTGGTAATTCAATATCCCTCATCATCCATTGTGAAGAGAGACACCATTTTTTAGCTGAGATTAGATCTATTGAGCAACCAAAAGAATACTTCCCTCACTAAGAGGGAGCATTGAAATTGGATAGTGATACTATTTTCCTTCCTTATGATGAAAGAAAATGAAAATACATCCCTAGTTAAGAGGGAGTTTTGAAATATTACATACATTAGTCGATATTTTCATCACGTGATAAAATTATGAAATTGAAATTTGATTTCTCTCTAAAATACTTTTAAATTTGATCTCATAATATTTCTTGTCGGCTAGATCTAATAAGGCACCCATTTGACCACCCTCAAGACTCTATATAAAGGATCCCTTCATCCTCATTTGGATCATAGAACTTCTTTTTTGGATCTTTGATCCAACAAAGAATGATGAAGAATAGAGGGTTGAATTTCATAAGTAAGGATTCAAATGTTTTTTATTATTCTTTGTTACTAGTCTAGTTATTATCTTCATTACTGAAATTTTGAGGTATAAAATGGGCCTTAAAACAAAAATGTACAACCAAAATCAAATTTATAAGAACCAAAAGGATTCAAGATGATGATTTCAACAATGGGGAATGATTTTATATATATATATATATTCAACTTATCTTCCTAAGATTTTACTCAAATTTTTAGCAGGAGAATTCGTTGGATGCAAAATTTAATTCCCCTTTCAATGAGTACCCATGTTGCACACTTTCAATGGAATCTACTATACAAAAAAGACAAATACATGAAAAGTGTGATTGTAATCTCGTTTTTTCATATATATTTTAATTTTGGTATACAAAGGTCCATTGAAAGTATGTGACATGGGTACTCCTTTGATGGGGAATTCAATTCTACATCCAACAAGCTATCCTATTCAAAATTTGAGTAAAATAGTATCAAGATAAGTTGAAAAATAGCTTTTTCCTTTTTCCCTCTAAAATTTGATGATGTAATCTAATCTTATTTTAATATTTCTACTATTATTTTATAATATTCCTTAGGAAGCCAATTTTAGACCTTAAATTTTCTCTAATGGATGTTCTTTCTCATTTATTGATGTAGTATGAACTCTCTCTGTCTCTCATATATAGAAGAGTGTTTTGGGTTCTCCCCTTATGGGTGTTTCCTTTGACTAGGGCGTAATTTATGTGTCACTTGCCTCATGGTATCTTGCAACTTCTACTATAATTTTCTTATTACTACTCCATGATGAAAAATTTTAATGCTAATATTGATGTTATTAATTGTGTAAGAAAATTCTCTAATTCTTCTCTAGTCGAATAACTAAAATATTTACAAATTATTATTATTATTACTCTAAATTCATATGATAGGGGCTATACTTCATGAATCACTTATTATTCTTTGGTACAACACTTCACATTAAGGGAACTGCAACATCACCCCTATACTCCATTACAGAGCACCTATTGGCATAAATAATAAAAATCACTGTAAAAAATGGTACAATATGATAAAGAAAATTCTTATCAAAATTATTGTGAACTCTTCATCAAACAAACAAGGGATGCAAGCAGTCGTGAGTCCCATCCAGTATATAATTTTGTCTTTACGTCTTTACTTCCTAAATGTGGTGTTTAAACTAATCATATCCTAAAATTTTGTAAAAAAATAAAATCTAAAACATAAACTAGTTAAACACCACCCTCATATAAATCTCTATTATAGAACCTCTGCAGGAAACCCAGAGCTAGTCTTTGAAATTTTAGTTAGGATTCTCATAAGATTTTCTATACTTTGGAATAATTTGAGGTGAATTTTGACAAACTAATAGATTTATCTTTTATAAAGAGGATAGGTATCTTCTTTTGAGCTTATGTAGATATCAAAACTTTCATAATAAGGATTGATATTGTTTTAGGGGAGATTTTTCCTCTTTTCTTTTCTCGAGAACTTGAAAGCATCTAAATTAACAAATTGGTATATACCAAGAGTTCTAATATCTTATAATCTGTAGTGATTGAATGGATAATATCTGAGCCAACATAGACTTCAAGAGTTAGTACATATTGCTTTAAAGAAGAATCTTTTGTGATGTTTGAGGTAGAGATAGTAAAGTTATTTCTTTCCTGCAATGGTGCCTCATTTTGCTGCTTTAGACTACTAACAAAATAATTTAAATTTTCTTTCTCATTTTACAAGATAATATTACAGGTTTTTTGTCTCATGACTACACCCAAGTTAGATTCTACTGCATCTCTATTACCAACAATGGTTGGCTCAATTATTGTTGATAAATAAAAGAAATTATATATGTCTAATTGTTGACGGCTTGGCTAAACCAAATGCAAGAGCAGGTCATTGAGATTTGGTTGCACCCAGTTTCATGGTTTGCATACCACCCGAACACAATTGTACATTGTTTTAGGGGTGAATAATTTGAGCCCATGTTTATATAGAAATCTATAGGAGGAGATAATCTTCTTCAATTTTGTCCACAGTTTAGTTGATGGAGATCACTGTGCAGGGAAATACTCTGTGAAATCCTACTCTTGGAATGGACAACAATGGGGTTGAATCTAGAATTCCATGTAGACATTGAATGGCACCAGAGGATCAGTACTGAGTACATGGAATCCTCGAGACCAAAATCCCTGAAAATGGAGTGGCATCACATGTTCTTCCCAAGACTTGGTTACTAGTATGTTTCTGGATTCCATAGAACTTTTAGGTATCATTCCCTCACAGTTTGCAACTCTTAGATCATCACTTGTAATGTCTGCAACCAACCTAGATATTACACATCAAAAAGAGATTAGAGATTACAAAAACTTACTTTTGTTAGATATGAGTGGAAATGGATTAACAAGAAGTATACCCTCTAATATTGGTAAGCTCAAGAATCTCCAGAGCCTTATTCTCAACTCCAACAAACTTAATGGAACCATCCCTTGAGATCTTGGCAATTGCTCCAGTCTGGTCAATATACTCATATTTTATAACCAACTGAGTAGCATGATACCACTAGAGCTTGGTAGGTTGTCAAACTTGAAAGTTCTTCATGGACGTGGGAGGAATCCAAATATTGAGGTTGAATTGCCTCATGAACATGGAAACTATAAGAATCTTAGTTTTTTGGGTCTTGCAGAAATGAGGATTTCTACAACAATTCCTCCTTCATTTGAATAATTAAGAACACTGCAATCACTTTCACTTTATGCAACTCTGCTATCAGGATCAATCCCACCTGGGCTGAGCAATTTTTATAAACTTGTATATCTATATCTCTATGAAAGCATTATGTCAGGTTCTCTACCCAAGGAGCTTGGTAGGCTGCAGAAGCTTGAAAAGCTTCTTCTATGCAAAAATTATTTGGTAGGAAATCTACCATGACATCATGGCATCTTCACAAGTTTGGAGGAGAAAGACCCATCATCTAATACTTTTTCTAGAAGTATTCCTAACACAATAGGCTGCTTGAAGAATTTATTTGAGCTTCAACTCAATGTTATCATTTTTTTTGGTTCAATACCTTCTTCCCTTGTTAATTTCACTAGTATTTCTCAACTCCAACTTGATAGCAGCCAGATATCTGGAGAAACACTCGACACAATATGATAACTAAATAATCTGATACGGTTGTTTGCTTGGAAGAATAGGTTGGAAGGAATAATCCCTCCTGATATAGGTAACTACAAAGAACTTCATTTTTTAGATCTTACTGAGAATAGGCTAATTGGAAGCATTCCTCCAAGCATATTCCAATTAAAAAACCTCACAAAATTTCTTCTTCTATCAAATGATCTCATTGGCTCTATTTAGGTGATTACAAATATTTTATTAACAATAAGCTCAGTGGGTGAATTCCAAAAGAGGTTGGGAAATTATAAAATCTAGACTTCCTTGACATGGCAGATATTTAGTTTATAGGAACACTTTCTCCAAATATTGGAGGAGCACTGCACTTCAGATGTTGGATCTTCATGGCAAGATAGTTACATGTAATCTACCCAACACACTTGGTTTTCTGCAAAACCTTCAAGTATTAGATTTATCATGAATATGTTTGTGGGTTCCATACCCTCTACATTGGGAAATCTCGTTTCATTGGAAAAGATGACAGTGAATGGAAATGATATGTCCAGAGAGATACCAAATGATATTTCATGTGCACTAAGTTACAATAGCTAGACTTGAGCAACAATAAATTGACTAGTAGCATTCCTTTTGAGATTATAAGCATCGAAATATTGGATATCGCAACTATCTCAGTTGGAATTATCTCTGAGGCCTCCTTCCTTTTAAGTTTTCTAGACTCACAAACCTAGAGGCCTTGGATATATCTCATAATATGCTAGTTGTAAATTCGAGTATTATTGGCCAGCTACAAAATCTAGCGTCTCTAAACGTTTCATACAATAATTTATCTGGGTATCTGCCAAACATGAATTTTTTCAATAACTGATAATTATTTTAAGCAATTAGGGGATGAGTCCCCTGGATTTTTGATGTTCAGATAATCATAGGCCTTTTTTTTAGTGCCATAGGAATGATTTTGTTTCTGGGGATATGTGTGCTAATTAAAACCAAGAAAATGCCTCAACAAGAGCTTGAATATTTAGAAATTTTGTGGTCATGGCAAATGATCCTATTCCAGAAACTCAATTTGTTTGTAGAGGATGTTGTTGGTTGTCTGGTTGAGAGAAATATCATAGGAAAAGGTTGTTTAGATGTTTTTTACATAGCTAAAATTCCTAATAGAGATGGCATAGCAGTGGAAAAGCCACAAAGAAGGAAGGGAAATAGATGAGAGACTCATTTGGTGCACAAGTGAAGACATTGGGCTCTATGAGGCACATAAACATTGTGAGACTTCTTGGTTATTGTTCGAACAACACAACCAAGCTTCTGATGTATGATTACATGCCCAATGGAAGCTTGAGTGGTTTAATGCACGAGATGAGAGGATCATTGGATTGAGAACACAAATACAACAACATTTGGGGAGAAACACAAGGGCTTGAGTATCTACATCATCATTGTGTCCCAGGGAAAATTCATCGTGATGTCAAAGCTAACAATAAATTGTTGGGCCGTCATTTCGAACCTTACCTTGCAGATTTCCGCCTCACCAAGCTTAGGGATTCCTTTGACAATTACACCATGTCTTCAAAAAATGTGGTTGGATCCTATGGATATAGTGCTATCGATTTCCTTTGTTGCATTCATGTGTTGTTAAAAACTATTTATAGGATGTGTTTCAGTAAATCGTAGGGAGCTTAAAAATATTTGTTTTGTCAAAACAAGGCATGACAGCTATATGTGCATAGTTCACCAGGCATTTCATGATGTAACATCTTGAGTGTGAATGACTCTAAGGGAGATGGAAAAATAGAGGGAAGTTATACAAACTAACCCTAGTTGGTAGAGATCATTATACAAAATCCCTTTGAGCTTGATGTGATTGCGAGAAATAAGGAATTTTCTACTTTTGAAAAATGAATGGTATATTACGAAACAATAAAAGAATACATCAGGGTGCATACAAATTAAAGAGCCAAATTGTGATTGTGTAGTTTACCTTTGTTAAATAAGAAACGAGTTCCCCCATATTTTCCTTGCTTCCAATCTTAGGATGATAAATATGAATATAAGAAAATGAAGAGTGAGACCGAATCTATAGTTAGATATGTATATACTGAATACATATACAAACAAATATTAAGAGATGTTGTAGATAATTTATGAAGCTCATAGACTAATAATCACTCCATGCAGAAGGGCTTGTGACAAATATAAGATAGGAAAAGGGTCACGGAGACAAAGTATACAGGTGGCAACCTATCCCAACATAAATAGAAATGTGGTGGCTAAATCACCATCATATGATGTTCGTGGCACAACCTACAATACAAATACTTTATTACAATGTCAATGTAGAGGTAATTACAAAGAAATAAAAAGCAACAGATGATATTCCTTACGTATTGTTTTGAAATCTGAAGGTCGACTGATTAGTCACCTCCCAGTTCCCTATGTCAAAACGATTCCCATGTCTGAATGAGTATACAAGTTATTCATATCAAACATCCATTCAAGTATGGATGGGATTTGGTTCATCCATGGAACTCGCCTTAGGAGACAGAGGCTTCTGTACTACTTCTAAGGTGTTGATGATTGATTTCTTTATGCCTGTTGTGATGTTGTGGTGAATATGTGGTGTCCCCTCTACAGATGGCCACTATACAATAAACAATAAAAATACAATAAACAATAAAAGTAGGCCATCCACGAGAGATTCAGAAATAATATATAATAGAAGTCTATTAAATAGCTCATACAAAACATGATGTAGGAGCATACAACTTAGCAATTTAATTAGGTTCTAGTTAACTTAGGGGGTCTTGTGTTTTCAAGGATGTTGGATTCCTATGTATGTAATCATTAATGTTTTGAGAGATTGGAATAGGAATTAATTAGATATTGTGAGGACATTTGTAAATGCTCTTGAATGTAGGAGAACATGAGTGATTAGTGGGGATTGACAGATTTGGAAATCAATTGTAAATCTTCCACTAGAAAGTGGCTTCATGATTCAAGGAACTAGAGAAGATTATTAGGGATTAACTCGAGTTAAAACTAGACTTAGAGGATATTCAGGATTTAGTCCAGCAGATTATGGACGTGAACAAGAATTAGTTCAGTAGAACCTTTTGTATAAATGTAAGCCTAAAAGGCATAGAGAGTCAGTAATAATATTAGATAGGAGTTATTCAGGAATCAGAGAGTCAGTCATTAGGCCTATAGGAAGGAGAAGAAAGGCCACTAATATAGAAAATCAGGACAAGGAAGAAATTCCTATGTAAATTTTTACTTATTAATACAGATAACTCAATTCTGAGTCTGTGATGTGTATTGAGTATTTGGAATATAATCTATGTGTGAAGTAGATTACTTCTACATAACATAGGTTGCAGGTGTGCAGAATCTGAGAGAGAGGATGTTACTCAGAGGAGTATTGTGGTGATCAAACAGTGTTCAAGTCTAATCAAAACTCAGGAGTCAAGCGGAACAACGTTCTGAAGGAGATTGAGATCAGAACAAGTGAAGATTGAAAGGTGAAGAAAAATACACAGGTAGAAAGCTGAATGGGCTATTACACAATTAGAAGAAAAAGAACGTAACGGTGCACAGGAATTGTTGGATTAGTCAGATCAATAGGCGAAGGTTGTGTGCAATAGACGGCTAAGATTAAGTCACGCAGAATAAGTCATGAAGATGAATGATGGAGATTAAGAGCACATGTAGAAAAGAAGAGAGATCTTCGCAGGACAGTAAGTAGTTTCTCGCGCACCCTGAAGGTGGTAAGCAGTCTTTCAAAATTTCACGTGATTAGCTTTAGTGGCCGACACGTAGCAACTGGTGGAAAGATAAAACCACCTTTCTCGTGTGCCTTTGGTTTGATAATAATTGTGCAAGTATCTTTGTGAGATTGTGCAATATCTATTGGATCGAGCGGGGTTGATCAACGGTGGAGTTTATTCAGGCTTGTTGGCGATTAGATGCGCGATAGCCATTAGATTAGAGATATAGATCAATGGTGGAGATCAGCCAAGCTTGTTGGCGATCAGGTGACATGATGACCATCGGATTGAGGAATGAGATTGACGACAGAGGTTGAACGCGATAAAGCGAGCATTGATATACATGCAAAGATTTGGAGAATGGTGGAAAGGTAAGGTTTTAAGCGTGATTATGAAATATTTCTATTTATTATAATAGAAATAAGTAGAAATAAAGGTTTGTGGTAAAGTTTATAACTTTTGCTTAGATATTCGATTAAAAGACTTAAAATTTGGTTGAAGAGGGTTTTCACCATGGTTATTGGTGTATATCTTGGGACATGACATATACATAATTTGACATGCAATTTTATTTGCATATTGTGGGTATATGCAACTTAGGTTGCATGATGATGGTATTTGCAGCATAGGCTGGCAACATTTGGTATCAGAGAAGAACAAGGAAATTTTGTGTGTAAGAATTCTTTGAGGAAACTTAGAACAAAGTTATGTTTTGAATATGTGTATGCAGGCAAGAGGAGATCAGATTTTTAATCTGAGAAACAATAGACACACAGAGATAAAGTATAATAGAATTTGTAGATGCAAAAGAAATAGAGAACAATCCATTCAAAGTGCAAGTGAATGGTAGAACAAGATCATGTAGAGGTCTTGAAGATAGTGGCATAAGAAGGTGAGAAGATTGCAACAACCTAGAGCAACGAGTGCTTAATTGGTTCCAGAGGAAAGAACCAGAGAGAGATGCCAAAAGCTTGAGCTCAAAGGAGAGAAGTTTAGTGAGGCATGTGTAGGAAGAAGGAGACTTGTTACTGCAAAGGTTTTATTGCAACTCACAAAAGGATTATAAAGGCAATTCCACAAAGGATGTGGGTAGAATTGCCAAGGGATGGAGAAAGGTAGTAAGAATTTCCAATTGAAAGAAGAGGTAGTAAGATCCTAGTATTTCATTGTGATTGAAATGCAAGAGGATACGTTTTTTCTTAAAAGGTGTAGATGAGTTGAATCCTAGAAGGAGCATAGAAAAGTGCTCAAAGAGGTTCCAAAGATAGAGAACCAAGTGCTTGCCAAAATACCAAATACAACGGAAAGCTTGGTGAGGTAAGTGGCATTAGGGAGAACTTGTTGTTGCATAGGCTTTAATGCAACTCATAGTAAGTGGGTAAGGAAATCATTAAGATAAAGAAGAAGATGACTATTGATAGTCATAATAGGGATAACAAAGTTTCTGAGGAAGACAACAACAAAAGAAAAGTGAAGAATGAGAATGCCAAGGACAATGGCAAGATAATGAGTCAAGAGGAGTGTGACAAAGAGACTGTAGAGTTAAAAGAACAACTCAATATATTAAGGATGATACTAGAGGAAGACCAAAGACAAGGTTGGGTCTTGAGGAAAAGGGTAGTGGAGTTGTCTAAGTTACAGAGAAGGCTACAATAGAAGCAAGTGAAGTGCCTGGTGGAAGAACTCAAAGAAGCTGAGATAGAAATGGAAGTGTCCATTTGTGAAGCATAATAGGGTAAAGTTTAGGGTGAAGATGAAGATTGGATATCTGTGGAATATTGTATGAATCATATGAAGAATTCAAGACAAAAAGGAGATATGATGACTGAAGCATCAAGTGAGACCACAAGATCTTATGTTTTTAAAACTGATAGTTTTTCTGTGAATGCAGGTATGGTACTAAAAAAGGAATTTGTTTCTATAGAGACAACTAATGACCATTGTTATGATTAATAAGTCTTTTGTGAACTATATGTGGGTGGGGGTGGGGGGAGTTAATATGCAATGCATATTAACTCCCCCCACGCCCACCCACATATGAAGGAAATTGGGGTGATTTTTTTTCATTCCATGAAGTTTAATTTGCAGCTCAAATAGAGATGGAAGATCAGGATCTTATTCTAATGAAGAATGAAGGAATATGGTATCACAGAGGTAAACGAATGAATTAGATTAATGTTATTGATGTAGAACAAATGCAAGAGAATATTAATGCAGATGAAGGGGCAAGGATATCTCTTGAAGAAGGTTTGTAGAGAGACAACAAGACAAAATGCATTGAAGAAGAAGGACATCTACTGAAAGATGTTAAGAAAGAAAAAGACTATGAAAAAGATTTAGAAAAGGGAGAAAGGAAATCTGATGATTTGTCAAAAGCAAAGGAAGGTATGGAAAATTGTGTGAAATTTCCAAATTCTACTCCAATTGAAATTATTGAGTTATACAAAAAATTAGACTTTCAAAGAAGGGAGTTGGAAAAGCAGAGGAAGTATACTTAGGATAAATTGTTGAAAAAGGAAGACAAAGAAGTTGTCATGAATGACAATCATAAGGAAAAAGGGATGGTAATAAAATTTCAACAAATTGACATTAGAGAAGAAGGAGTTCATTACTATGAAAAAGTGCAGAGAGATATCATTGAAACAGATGATATGGAGGAGAGTTTAAATTGACATACTAATTTGTTGACAAAGGGATTGAAGGAAAACTCAGAGCAGCATATTGAGATGTTGTCAGAAAGGGAAAAGGTAATAAGGCCTTATATTCTTAATTCTAATAATTGTTTTATGATTACAAGATTTGATGAACATGCGACAGTCAGGTTTCAAAGTGAAAAGTCAGTTTTAGAATTGAACAAGACTGGAATTTGTCAGGACAGACATGCTGATGAGGAAGAAGAAAAGCATGAAGATACCATGCCTGAAGAAGTTAAACTGATTGTCAGAATTAGTCAAGGAAATGAAGGATAATCACTGAGGGTTGTCCAGGAAAAGGACAAAGAATATGTTGGAATTGATGAAAAGCATAGTGATGTATTTGAGAGGCATCAAGTACAAAGGAAATTCGACGACTATTTACTTTTTGAAAGTCAATTTACAAATATTGAATAGAGGTTGGCTAGAAAGTCACAAGAGGGTAAGGATGACAGGGCACTAGTAAGAATCGAACAACTTCAAAGAGAAGACAGTAAACAATAGTTTGAAGATGAATGGATAGAGTACAACAACAAATGGCAACATATGTACTGGACCAAGGATGTGTTGGAGATATATATTGAAGAATTATGGAAATTAATGATGAAGCAGTCCAGATGGAGGATAATGACAACACCAGGAAGAATTATCATTCATAATTCGAAACTGATTGACAAGGAGAGGAAGATTTACCAGAGGATAGCAAACATATAGTAGTAGCAAAGGCGTAGAGTGTTTGGATAGTTATAAATTAAAATCTGGGACCCTAGAGGTTTTCTATCAACTTATGGAAGCACATGATCAGGAGATCATGATTATTTTAAACTTGGGAGTCTGATGCAGGAGCATACAGCTAAGCAATTTCAATAGATTCTAGTTAACTTAGGGGGTCTTGTGTTTTCAAGGAAGTTGGATTCTTATATATGTAATCATTAATGTTTTGAGTGATTAGAATAGGTAATTAGATATTGTGAGGATATTTGTAAATTCTCTTGAATGTAGGAGAACATGAGTGATTAGTGAGGATTGAGAGAGTTGGAAATCAAGTTTAAGTCTTAGACTAGAAAGTGGTTTCATGATTCGAGGAACTACAAAATATTCTTAGGAATTAAGTAGAGTTAAAAGTGGACTTAGAAGATGTTAAAACTTAGTATTTTCCCTAGAAGTTATTTTGAAAGAAGGAAAAGGCTGAGGTAACTACAAACCAACTTTGGAGCATAGGTTATAGCCCACCTAGGCTTAGAGAGGACTCTCTCTTTATGATTTAGCTATGTTTGCTAAGATTTTAAGCTAGTTGTGATTGCTTGAAGGGTTTTGGTATTGTTTGAAATTGGGTGGTGGAATCTCTTTAAATAGATGGGTAAGTTGGTATCTTTTAGGCCATTGGGCTATGAATTCAAGTGATAATAAGTCAGGGATGAATAAACTCAACAAAGGAGATGTTCCAAGGGCAAGGTAGCAGAGTGTACTTCAAATGTTCAAGACAGAGTGGTGGAAGGTGTTCACTAGGGGAAAAAGAGAAATCAAGGATCCTCAAACCCAGATAATGAATAAGGAGAAAAAGTGAAACCGAAACTAAAGGGAAACAAAGGATCCTTTGGTCTCGGTTTCTTAATGAATTGATGTAAATTAAAGAGAAACTATGAATTCTTTAATTTAAATACTAGAAGAAAACATAATAATGCTTAACTGTTAAGAGAAAGTGTTTATTGAAACAAATTCTGAAATATGTTTCCAAATTAAAGAATTCAGATTGACATACATGAAAGATTATGAATAATTGTAAGAAGACAACAAAAAAACATGAGAAATACTTATATGGAATACGTTGAACGCATGAATCCCTGGAATAATCTACTCTTTATTGATTAGTCCAGCTTGCTGGCTCACCAAAATGATACAATAGCCTTTTATTTCCTCAAGATCAAGAAATTTACATAAATGTATAATAGAGTCCACCCTCAATACTTTGAATTGTGAAGTATTTATACATGAATTATTACAAAATATCTCAAAACAGACTTGAGATTTATTCTAAGAAATACAAATATCTTCTTCCAAGAAGATAGAGACATATATTGAATTGTTTCAATCTATCCCTTTTATTGTGGTATTGTTGGCTTTTATCGTTGAACTTTTAGCCCTTTTTGCTGGCTTACTGTTGTGGTCTTATGCGTTGGAGTTTTGTTTAACTTTTTTACTTTGACATGATACTCTTTAACCCTGATACTCTTTGACCTGCTGACCTGTTCTGACCTTTTTATCTGGCTTTTCCTTTCTTATTGCATAGTAACCCTTTTACTGTAAATTTATTACAGTAAATCAGTCATTTTTCTCCACCATTCATCATCCTTGGGTATATCTAATCAGCCTCTATATACTCAAAAAAATTGGGCTTGGTGATGAATAAGTGTTTTACCTCATGCTGGAGGAAAAACAGGTTCTCAAAGGTGTTATACAAAACTTTTCCTATTGGCAGGGCTTTCATTGCTGAAGTGCTAGCTTGATCTTTAGCCAACTATGTGAGTCTTCTGTCATAGTCCTGTTGTGTTGTAAGTTTTTCATTGATAACCAATAGACTAAGCAATCCTTTCTCCCACAGGATTTGGAATTTGGCCATGAATCTATCAATGACCACCTGCATGTTCTGGCACTTTTCCTCCAAGTTCAGCATTAGGTTTCTTTTGGAAAGGACCTTCCTTATTTCCAAAGGTCTCATTCCTCTCTTATATATCCATCTCATGGAGTTCATACATGTTTTTGTTGTTGAGAAAGTGGATGAGTCTATTGGCATCCTTAGGCATGTCTCCCAACTCCTCCTTCAATTTCTGGATAGCTTCTTTAGCTATCTTTATTAATTCTATTTGTTCAAAAATAACTTGAATTGATGGCCAAATATCATTGACAAAGTTAATGATATTGGACCATAACAGTTGTTTGGCCTGTCTAGGGGGTTTCTCTAATGTCAAATCCTTTTCGATATCCTTAACATTTTCACTCATTCTATTGGCCTTTTGTGCTTCCTGCCTTTGCATAATCTGAGAAAATTTGTAGTCAGTTTCTAAACTTGCCACCTTTTCTTTTAGTTTTTTCATTTCTGTGGTCTGGATTGACATTTCATTCATGGCTCTGATTAGCTTGTCATCCTCTTCTCGTGATGTACTTGTTGTTGTGGATTGTGTTGTTACTGGCAATGAGATGGCAGGTGGAGCTATAGGTGCTAGTGAAGCTGCCAGTGTGGAAGGTACTGCTGTAGACACTGTAGGGATGACATTTGCAGAAGCCACGACAATGTCAGTTTGCATTAATTGGATCAAATTATCCAATTCTTTCTTTGTTTCCCTTAGTTTATAATTGAGTTGGAGGACCAAGTGCATCAAATCCTCATGCTTGTGTTGGGTTTCCAAAAGTTCCAGCATTTGAGGATGTTGCAGCTAGGGTATTTTTAATTTCTTCCTAAGGGAATCAATATCATCATTATTCTTCTTTATGAGCTTCTCCACACCCTTAATATCCTTGTGATCATGTCCCAATTCAATGAATAAGTCTTCCGAAGAATTAATCCTAGTATCCATGGCCTATGAGGAGGCCTTTTACAACTAAAATTGTGTTGAGATATTATTTACTAAACATTGTAGATTCTCAACAGCTGCAACTTTACTTGTAAGGGTGGAGTATATCATCCCTCCAGCCTATTTATGCAGTTATATTTGGTCTATGGGATGAATATCCCTTTCCAGTACTTCGAAGTCGACCCTCTTGAATTCTGATAATGTCTAGGGTTGTTGTGTTATAGGCTTAACAAAGGACATTTGCAGCTCCCCCTCCTTGATGTCAAATGCTGACATCAGCCTTGTTTGGTTTGTGGGAGTGAGCTTTAGGTATTGAGCATAGGTTTGAGATTTGAGCTTCTCATTCCTCATTTTCATGTCTTTATACCTGTCCTTCAAGTCTTTGTCCCTATCAATAGGCCTGTTGAATGAGGACACTTCCAAACTTATCTTCCTATCCAAAAACTAAGTTTGTGATGTGGACAGGCCTTACATGTCTGTAGAAGGAGTTGTGGCCCTACTTCTGTCTATTTGTATGGTGGTCACCTATACTGATTCTTCTGTATCATCCTGTTCACTAACAAGATTGAGTCTTTGCCTCTTTTTGTGACTAGCTTCACATTGTACCTCAGATGTATCCATAGGTGAGGCAATGGTTTCCTCTCTGCTTCTTTTGGGATTTTTCTCCTCGTTCTCAGGAGTCTGCATTACTAGAGGGGTGCTAATGTCTTGTTCTAGTTGTTAGGGTACCTACAGAAAAGAGCTCTCATCAAGCTGCTTTTCCATATCAATCAGATCATTTTCTACATCTACCCTTGTGTTGTTTCTATCTACCAAGTTATTTTCCACCCAATCTGTCTGATTGGCATATGCCTCTATCTCTGGTATGGGGTGATGGATAAAAAGGTCCTAACTTGACCTTTTAACTTTACTTTTCTTGGTAATGAATTCTAAAGGGTCATATCTCCATACAAAACGCCTTTGGAATTTCATGCCATGTAGAATGAGATATGCCTCTTTCCCTGCCTCTCTGGAATTGCATATGAAGTGGCCTAACTTGTCTTTGATTTTTAAATGGGACTTCTTCTTGGCACTGAAAAAGTTGACTTTGTCTGCATTGATAATCTATCTTTAATACTCCAAGGAAAACAACCTCATAGGGAGGTATCTTGGCAACTTATATGGTGCAAGGGGGCGACCATATATTCTTATTTCTGTGTGGTTTTGGTAAAGCTACCAATATCCCACTTTGGCTTTCTTGGACAATTGGAGGACTCTTTTTATCTCTGGACTAATCCTAGGTGGAGGATTTCCACTCAGCATAGTGATGATTGGATACACAAAAGAATATATGAAGTCAGAGTATGTATATGGTGATCCAAACTTATGGAACAGTGGGGTCCAAAAGATGACATATCTGGGCTGGCCACGTGTATCAAGCTTCTGGAGAGTGAAAGGAAACTTGTCTAACAGATAATACAAAAATAGGTGGTACAATACATATGAGTATTTCTGTACTCTCCCAGTGCTCATGCGTTTGAACTACTCATGCATTCTACCAGCTATGAATTTGGCATAGTCATGTGGTTTTAGGAGGTTTTCCTAGGGTATAAATGGACATAAGGGCAAGTATAAGGGCAAGGAATGTGTTTTTCCTCTACAATGAAGGTTTGGAGAAACTGGGCAAATCTTGATGGGGTCCTTAGGAATGTGTTTTTCCTCTACAATGAAGGTTTGGAAAAACTGGGCAAATCTTGATGGGGTTAGCTTGTGATACTAGTCCAACAGGCCTCCAATTAAAAGTGGGGTTAGGTTTGGTCCTAGTTGGACATGCAACATTTTATTTATAGACTTAGCTATGACAGTTAATAGAACCTTTTGGTCATGAGATATTACAACTTTATGGCTATGGACATACAGTGCATAGCACATATGAACAACTTTTGGAAAGATATTTACTTGGGGGAACTGGTATATGGGTAAATTGGACACCCAAAGGCCAATGCCATCTGCATGGTTCAGGTGTCTGTCTTTTCTTAAGCAATGGATTTTGAGGAGGAGCTCTGTTGCACTAGTATCTTTGATTTGGAAATCCCTATTAGCCTGTGGAAGGTGGTCCAGGTCTAAGTGAGGTGTAGAGATAGGCCTTACGGACATTGCGATTCAGGTAGCCATACTTAGTTCTTGTGGATTTGAGTTTGCTTGGTATTTGGATTCATTTTTGGGCAACAGGAGGTTTTGCAGAAGTTTTAGGTTCACAATGTTGGAATTAAAGTAAAATTGATGTCTTTTACTTAATTAACATAGTATTGAGGTTGCAATTATTTGGAATTTGACAACGGGACTAGTATCTTACACTAAAATACCTGGAAATGGGTGAAATTGGTTGAAAATTGTGGTTGATGGAAGTTGCAGAGATTCGTATGGTTGTGGTACGAATTGAGGAGTGAGTTGGGCTGCTGCAGAAGTAATGACAAAGGTCTGTGAGAAATTCCTTTGTTTGTAGATGTCGCAACAAACTTCTGAGTTCTCAAGAGAAAATGAGTGAAAGGAGTGAAAAGAGGGGTGAACAGGCTTTTGTAAAAAAACATTAATTTTTTGGCGGCTTCATTAACTGAATAGTGGGCAGTCTTTTTTATTACACAAGGAAGTGGTTTTATGAGGTTTTCGCACCACTTTTGCGGGGGAAGTGGATTTTATGGGGGCTCACCTAATCTACTCGAGCATGTGAGACATAACATCGAGGGGGTCGGGGAAAACTACCTTATCAAGCGGGTAAAGGACAATCATCGAGTTTGGATGATATGGCTGTGAGCTGTAGGATAAGGGGAAGGGAGATCATATAGGAGTCGGTGATGGAGTTGCACAGAGATTAACAAAAAAAAATTCTGGAGGCGCCATGGATCTAGTCACTGGAGGTATGAGATTATCTTAAGACTTAACCTCAGTCTTAACTGATTAGGGCAACTTAATAGATGTTTAGGAAATGGGGAGGGTTTTAATATATTTTTTTGGATATGGGGATGATTATATAGTTTATAATTAAACTAAGGGGTGGGGTTATTTACATAAAGGAATTAAATTTATACGGGATAATGGGTGTTTTGGGAATTTTGATATATTTTAATTAGAAAGTTAATAGTGAGGTGACATTTAAGTATATGAAATATTATGCGCTTTACATACACTTATCACTTAGGATAAAATGAAATTGGCGGTTTTTTATATGAAATATGTTTTGTCATGGGGTTTTCAACTTTTCCTAGGTAAATGCAGTTTAACCTTAGGAAAAGGGGTTTTTGAAGGGGGATGAATTAATTGTAGGGGACTTTAACACCTTATATCCTTAAGTCATCAAGCTGAGGGTCCGGTCCTACTAGAAGTCAGAGAAATGCTATAAGATTTTTTGACTTAAAGGATTCTAGGTATTATAATTTTTATTATGGAAGGGAAATCAGTAAGTTTTCTAGGTATGAAAAGGAATGATGGGGAATTAATCATTTTGAACTTGTAAACCATTGCTTATGCTTTGTAAAGCACTCATGTACATTTGAAATATATCATTTAAGAATAAAAGATGTGCTTTCATGAAGTGATCTTTGTAATAGTGCAACCTTTCTACTACTTACCCATTCATCTACCCTACCATTTTTTCTTCTTTTATTTGGGTACATTTAGGCTAGAAAACCCTTATTACGAATTGTTCTTTTACAAATAAAACTATCTAATTCTACCCTTATATCATCTAAGGGCTTAGATTAAACTATTGAGCTCCTTTAATTATCTCTATGTATCTAATGATCTGCCAAGATTAAACTGTTTGGTCAGGTTTTAATCTCTAACTATAGACGTTAAAATTGAAATAATAAATAGAAAAGATTAAACAATTTGACTATCATGGATTGTGGCATAAATTACAAGTTGCACATAATTATTATCCATAAAAGTAAATAGTAGTGGCATTTAAGCTTACTCACTTTCATGGTCTCTTTTTTATTTTTATTTTTTGGGGTTCATTTATTCTCATTTTTTGACCTTCCTTCATTCTTTTTGTCCTTTGATTTTTCTTTGAGGACATACCCTCTTTACATTTTTTAATCTATTGATATGAACTACATTTGCAAAAAGCAAAACTATGTACAATATTACAAGGCTTTAATACCACCAAGTCATTAATATGAAACCTATCACTATAGGAATCTAACAGTGGCTCCACTTGTGGATGGCATTTACTAGTGAAATGTCAAGAACTTTGAAGCTCAGTAGCCTATGAATTTTTTATGCTATCACCTTGCAAATGGTCCTTCTATAAATCTGCATTATTTGATACTTATGACAATAAATCTTTAAATTTTAGGGCCTTATCTCCGGGCTTCAACCTTAAAGGATTACCGTCCAATCCAATATACACGCTGCAATGTTATTTACAATGATTGAAAACAAAGTGAACTATTGCGAGTCAGAAGAAATGTAGTGCTTCAACATATTACCATTAACAGGTCCTTCTGGTAGGTCTGATTCATCAATGTTTTTCAATAAAAAGGCATTGTTTCCTCTCTAGCCACAAATAAGATAAGGTCATTTCCATATAAAACCAAATTTTCCATGCTTGCCTTTATCCTCTCTCTTTGAATCCCACTTTAAAACTTTGTCTCCTATGTGAAAATAATCTTCTTTAGTCCTCTTGTCAAAGACATTCTTTACTTTTTCTTGGAGTATCTGTGCTTTTACATACATCTCTTCTGTGGTCCCTTGCAAGTGTATAGTTTATTTATTGTCCTCTGGATATCATTGGGCTCTATTTGATACTCCTGAAGGATTTTGATGATAGGCCTTCCTAAGGATGATGGAAAAACTTCATCCATCCCATAAACAAATTGATAGGGTGATGTTCTAAAGGACTTTTTAGTAGTTAATCTATGTGCCCATAGGGCATTGACCAACTTCTTATTCCATGTCTTTTTATTATCCTCCATTAACTTTTTGATAATGTTGACCAGGCTCTTGTTGGATGATTTTGCTAGTCCATTACCTTGAGGGTAATAGGTTGTGGAATGGCCAAGTGTAATTTGGTATTTGCTATAGAAATCTATAATTCTTTTGGATTTAAAGGCTGCTGCATTATCAGTAATGAGCTTTTGTGGACATCCAAGTCTTGAAAGGATATAACTTTCTAGGAACGAGATTATAACAATGTTTGTGGCTTGCCTAAAAGGTAAAATAGTCTATGGTAGTCAAGATCCATTTATGTTGATCTGAGGATGGGGGGTGTATTTCTCCAATGAAGTCTAACCCCCATTGTTGGAATGACATCTCAGTGGAAATGGGCTTGAGGGGTAAAGGCAACAAATTTATTTTTCCTTCAAAAATCTGACATTTGTGACACGAGGCCGCATATTTTTTGACATTTGCAAACAAATGGGCCAGTAAAAACCAGCGTTGAGTATCTTGTTAACAGTACTTTTCTAGTACAAGTGTCATCCACAGTCTCCTGCATGAAACTCTTGTAAAATTTTGTTAGCCTCCTCTTCTAATAAACATGTTAAGGGAATACGACTGATATCTTTCCAAAATAATGCACCATCTATAACAAAATATCTCAAAGACTTCACTTTTAAGAATCTAACTTTGGTTTTAGTAATTCAAGGAGGAGCTTGTAAATTTAGTAACACGAATGTAATATTTGCATACCATTGTGATTTAGTGAAGGATTCACTGATCTATGGAGTCGCCATGTCCACTTGGTCATCTAAAGAACTTATAAAGTTGATATCAAGGGCTTGACAATATCAAGGGCTTGACAATTTGATTCAGCCATGAGTTTGGCCAAACACTTGCCTTTTATGAGCTTGGTAGGTTTTATTTCAATGTCATATTCTAGTATTGTGGCAATCCACTTGCCTCTTTTTCCATCGGGCCCATTTTGACTCAAAATGTCTTTAACTACAGAGTTTTGAACATAAGCAATGATATGAGAGTACAAAATGTATACTCTAAAGTCCTTGATAGCTTTAACCAAAGCTAATACTTGTTTTTCCATGATGTTATACTTTAATTTGGCATATCTCAGGGATCTACTAAAGAATGCTATTGGTTTTTCATACCCCTGATTGTTCTTTTGCAGCAAGATTGTTGCTATGGTCTGCTATGAAGAAAATGATAAAATGATAAAATCTTTGCTAAAATCAGGACTAATTAATACTGCAGCCTTGGTTAATTCTTCTTTGATAGCTTCGAATGATTGTCTAGCTTCCAAGGTCCATTTAGTAGATGAGTCATTTTTAAGCATGTTATTCAATTCCCTAATTAATTTAGCAAGATTTGAGATGAATCTTCTAAGAAAATTAATCTTACCTAAAAATGATTGTAACTCCTTTATGTTTCTGGGATGGGAGATAGTTAAAATAGCTTAAACTCTAGAGGGTATATCCTAATCCCATCCTTTGATATGATGTGTCCTAATAGTTTTCCCTCTTCTAGACCAAAAAGTGTCTTTTTAGGATTCAAAGAAATCCCAAATTTTCTACATTTTATAAATACTTTTCTAAGATGGTCTCAATGTTCATTGCCTGATTTGGAGAAACCTATAATATCATATTGGTATACTACCAAGGAATCACGGATTTCCTTAGAAAAGGCTATTTCCATGGCTCTCTGAAATGTGGGACCCGCATTCATTAATCCAAAAGGCATCTTCAGATAAATGAATGTACTCCAGGGAGTACTGAAAATAGTTTTAAGTTGGTCTTCAGGTTGGACTAATACTTGGTTATAACTAGAGAATCCATCTAACAATGAAAGTCTAGTTGAACCTACTACCCTTTGTAATATATGATCCATTTTGGGCAAGGGGTAGTTGTCTTTTAAATAAACCTTTTTCAAGTTTCTAAAATCTACACAAAGTCTAATTTCACATGTCGTTTTCCTATTTGTAACTAATTTTGAGATCCAGTCTAAGTATCTAATAGGTGCTATTATTTGAGCATCTAACATCCTTTTAACCTCTTTTTCTATAAATGGTGTAAGAACTAGGTTTATCCTTCTAAGTTTTTGTTTAAAGGGATTGTGATCTTCTTTCAAAGGTATTTCATGTTGATTTATGTGAGTGTCATAGGATTTTAAGTCCTCATAACTCCATGCAAACACATCCTAGAATTCTTTAAACAAATTTATATACTTGACCTTTTCCTCTGGGGTGAAAGGCTTTAGATATCTTGATGAATTTTGGACCGGTTTTAGTTCCTATATTACATTCTTCAATGTCAGTCCCTAGAGTTTCCATATTGGGTTTTTGGGCTACATCATTAGAGTCAAACAAATCCTCTAAAGGGACTAATCCTTTAGGAAAAAAGTTATCTTTTAGATTAAGAATCTTTGGATAATCATCCATCATCTCATCTATCTCTACATTCTCTAGAGTATCAATTTCTACCTGAGTTAATATAGTTGGTTCATGTATATTGAAAATATCTACATACAAGTTGTTTTCTATGTTATTGTCTATTGAATAATCAATGTCTATTTTAGAATTCTGAAACTCACCTTCACTTTTCATGAAATCATAGATCTGAGAGTCCTCGGAAAATATTTTCCAATATTTGAGGTTGTCTAGTATAAGAGGCCAATGTCTGACTTCTATAGTGTATTAGTGGTTTGGCTGAAATGGAAATCTGCAAGTACTAGCAAATGTAGCTAGAATATGGGCCTGCATGTTTTGTTTTCTTGGAATGGAAACAAAGTTTGATTGTAGGAGATCCTTGACCAAGTCTAAAACAATACTCCTATCTACCAAGCCTAGGGTTGTTGACAAAATGTTCACCACTGATATATTTCATTATCAGTTCTGAGTCTCCCATGACAGAAAATCTTTTGGCTCTCAACTTCCTAACCAATTGTAACCCTAGAATCGGGGCTTCATATTCGGCCATGTTATTGGTACATTTGAAATTCAATCTGAAAGCATGTCCATTAGCATGTTTATTTTCCATATTATGGATCCAAACTCCTGCACTAGCCCCTAACCTATTGACAGATCCATCAAAGTCTAAATGCCAAAGTGATTCATGGAATATGTTCTCACTATCAGCTATTCTGTACTTAAGGTCTTTGGCTGTGATTTCCTTTTTATCAGTTTCCTCATTGTATAGGATAAAGGAATCCATATCTGAGTGCATAGAGTAGATATGAAAGTTTTGGGGCTTACCTTCACTACTAACCATGTACTTCATCAATGTTTCCCTATATAATTTTCTTGGTTGGCCAAAAACTAAGAGTATGGCATAAGGCATATCCAACTGCAAGGATGCTTGCACTTTTTCTCCCTGTGAGCGAGATAGTAACATTCCATAATTTGGTGGGATATATGAAACTACTATGTCCATAAGAATTCTCTTTGCAAGGCACCAGACAAGGGTCACGCATAAGTCTTTGATCAAACCTAGACATTTAACATGGCTGGAGTCAAAAGAAAATAAATCCTTATAAGGCCTGGTTATATCTAAGTTCAATCTCTCCATTATTTCATTTGGCATGAGATTGTGGGATGCTCCTGAGTCCAACATGGCATTATGTAAAATTTTATCATGTATATTTAAGCTGATGTGAAACGGAGGAATTCCCCCCTTGTTGATGAATTCCATTGGTCTCAGGGCCAAACAACAATTCAGGCTGATAATCATTCAAATTAACATAATCTTCTCGCTCTCCTATTTTCAAAGTCTCAGTTATCTGTGACCTATAAGATTCATTTTTTACTAGTTCAATCAAAGGAAATGATATTTTTAACTTAGCTATCTCATTTTTGATATTGAAAGGGAGTGGAAGTTTGTTTTATTGATTCAAAATTTCCTTTATGTGTGCAGTTTGAGTGTTTTTATCTTGTTTTTCAGTGGTACACATTTCAATTTGTGTTTCTACTGTTTTACCTTGATCTTTTTTATCTTGATTATTTTCAATGATTGGTTCTATTTGAGTTTTAGTGGAAGTTATATCTACAATCTTAGGGGTTAATGTTTCAAATGTTCCTCGAGGGAGAATTTGCAAAACTTTTTTAACTGGATTTTATTTTATAATTTTTGTTTGTGTTTGGATGGATCTTTTCATGGGAGCTTGATCATTTTTCCTACTTCTCAAATTATATTATCTATGCACTTCATACATAGCCGATTCATATCCTTGCTTGAAATCAAAAGACTCACCAAAATCTAAATGTAATTGTTTAAGAATATGTAATTCTTGTTCTTCTTGGGTAACAAAAACATTGTCTTCCTCTACAGTTTCCGATAAATTAATCAGGGTATCATCTTCTGGTTCTTGGTTTTGTGATTCTTCAACATAATTTTCTTGGAAGGGTGGCCTAATCTATTGGTCTAGTGTAGCATTATTTGCAACATTAGGGTTCTTCCTAAAATTTGGGTTTCTTACTAGGGGTTGTTGCTATTGATTCTCCCGTTGATTTTTCCTATCCATGATTATTTCTAAACTTTTATCTAAAACATGTACTTTACCATCTGAAGTTGAAGCTTCTTATTTAAACACAACTTTCTTTTCATTCCTGATTCATGCCTTTCTAGCTAAAAAGTTGGCTTCTACACTGACAACATTACTCTACATTTATTCTAGTGTTTCGGGATTTCTCTCTCTAAGCTGGTATGACATATCAACATCAAAACCATCAGGGAACTTAATTAATGCAAGGTCAGGTGGGGGCTTAATGTTGGCTGGAATTGCATTATAAATATTATTAAATCTGGTGCAGTAATCTTGAACTAACTCATTGGGAGCTCTCTTAATATTGTCATATTCAGAGAGTATCTATAAAGGGTTCTTCTTCCTTTCCCATTGATCAATAAATGACCTTTGAAAATTTGCTAAGTCTGTAATATGGTTATTAAGAAAGGCCTTGAACCATTTCCTGACATCACCAATTAGGGTCCGGGCAAATAGTCTCATCTAGACATCTGCTTCATCTATTTCATGTAATTCAAAAAATTCACACATCTTGTTTACATGCTACTGAGCAGTGTAATGACCACAAGAAACAAACAAGAAAATCTTACTCTGATAATCTGCAAGAATGGCATGAAGTCGAGCGGGTAAAACTAGAGGGGCATATCTATTTTCCATTGTTATGATTTCGGCTTGAATTGGCGGTAAAGTTGAGCTGGTTGAAGAAGGTCTTGAGACTGATGGAGGTGAACTAGATGATGAGGATGGTTGATTAGGAAGTGTATGTATAATTGGTAATGAAGAATGGAATGTTGAGGTTGAAGGGAACAATAATGAAGTAAAATCAGTGGACAATTTTTCAAAAAGCTCAGGGGTTGTGGTAGTATTAATGGATGATTGTGGAGATTTCAGAATGTATTCATCAATTGATTTTTTGGCCTTTTGGACTTGAATATCTACACTAAAGTCAGGATCTAGAACAATTTCATCAAGTGCACTTTCAGATTTTGTTCTAAATAATGATAAATCAAATAATACATCAAAGGGAAGTTCTTCTAAAAATAAACGCTCATTTGGGCATGAATTAGCTTTAACTAATGGTATTTGGTTAATTGAACTTTTTTCTTTTTTTGGATTTTCTTGAAATCAAGTTAGGATTATCAACTACTGGGGTAGGGTTAGGATCTGGATTAGCCCTAGTAAAATGAGTTTTCCTGGAAGCAAGAATTCAGAATTTTTTATTGTTTTTCTGGGATTTTGTAAGTAACTTCTAATAAAGTACTTTAAGAGGCTTAAAATATAAATATAAAATTTCTTAAATCTTTATTAGTTCTTGAGGATCGAAGTCCCTAGTATGGTCGCCACTATGTTAGCACTCAATATTTTTGCTAGAAGTTATTTTAAAAGAAGAAAAAGGCTGAGGTAACTACAATCAAACTTTGGAGCATAGGTTCTAGCCCACCTAGGCTCAGAGAGGGCTCTATCTTTATGATTTATCTATGTTTGCTAATATTTTAGGCTAGTTGTGATTGCTTGAAGGGTTTTTGTCTTGTTTGAAATTGGGTAGTGAAATCTCTTTAAACGGATGGGTAAGTCGATGTCTTTTAGGCCATTGGGATATGGAGTCAAGTCATAAGAAAATAGAGTTGAATGAAATCAACAAAGGAGATGTTCCACGGGCAATGTAGCAGAGTGTATTTCAAATGTTCAGGACAAAGTGGTGGAATATGTTCACTTGGGGAAATAGAGCAATCAAGGATTCTCAAACCCAGATAATGAATGAGGAGAAAAGGTGCAACCGAAACTAAAGGGAAACTAACGATCCTTTGGTCTGCGTTGTTTAATGAATTGATGTAAATTAAAGATAAATTAAGAATTCTTTAATTTAAATACTAGAAGAGAACATAATAATGCTTAACTGTTAAGACAGAGTGTTTGTTGAAACAAATTATGAAATATGTTTCCAAATTAAAACATTCAGATTGGCATACATGCAATATTATGAATAACTGTAAGAAGATAACGAAAACACATGAGAAATACTTATATGGAATACGCTCAACACATGAATCCCTAGAACATTCTACTCTTTATTGATTAGTCCAGCTTGCTTGCTCACGAAAATGATACAATAGCCTTTTATTTCCTGAAGATCAAGAAATTTACATAAATGTATAATAGAGTCCACCCTTAACACTTCGAATTGTGAAGTATTTATACATGAATTATTACAAAATATCTCAAAACAAACTTGAAATTTATTCTAGGAAATACAAATATCTTCTTCCAAGAAGATAGAGAGAGCTATTGAATTATTTCATGTTGTCCCTTTTATTGTGGTACTAGTGGATTTTATTGTTGAACTTTTAGTCCTTTGTGCTGCCTTACTGTTGTGGTCTTCTATGTTAGAGTTTTTCTTAACTTTTTTACTTTGACCTGATACTCTCTAACCCTAACACTCTTTGACCTGCTAACCTGTTCTGACCATTTTATCTGCCTTTTTGCTTTCTTATTGTAGAGTAACCCTTTTACCGTAAATTTATTACTGTAAACTGGTCATTTTTTTTCCCACCATTCATCGTCAGGTAACTTTACATTCATCATCCTTCGGTATATCTCATCAACCTCAGTATACTTGGAAACATTGGGCTTGGTGATGAATAAGTGTTTTACCTCATGTTGGAGGAAAAACAGGTTCTCAAAGGTGTTATACAAAATTTTTCCTATTTGCAGGGCTTTCATTGCTGAAGTGCTAGCTTCAACTTTAGCCAACTTCCTGAGTCTTCTATCATAGTCTTGTTGTGTCATTATTTTTTCATTGGTTACAAATGGACTGGGCAATCCTTTCTCCATTAGAATTTGGAATTTGGCCATGAATCTATCAATGGCCACCTGCATGTTCTGGCACTTTTCCTCCAAGTTCAGCATTAGGTTTCTTTTGGAAAGGACCTTTCTTATTTCCAAAATGGTCCCAGTCCTACCTTCTATATCCAGCTCATGGAGTTCATACCTGCTTTTGTTGTTGAGGAAGTGGATGAGTCTATTTTCATCCTCAGGCATGTATCCCAACTCCTCCTTCACTTTCTGAATAACTTTTGTGGCTATCTTTATTAATTCTATTTGTTAAAAAATAGCTTGAATTGATGACCAAATATCATTAACATAGTCAATGATATTGGCCCATAGCAGTTATTTGGCCTGTCCAAGGGGTTTCTCTTATGTCAAATCCTTTTCCATAGCCTTAACCTTTTCACTCATTCTATTGGCCTTTTGTGCTTCTTCCCTTTGCATAATCTAAGCAAGTTTGTAGTCAGTTTCTAAACTTGCCACCTTTTCTTTCAGTTTGTTCATTTCTATGGCCTAGATTGACATTTCATTCATGGCTCTGATTAGCTTGTCAGCCTCCTCTCTCGATGTGCCTCTTGGTGTGGATTGTGCTATTATTGGTAATGAGGTGGCAGGTGAAGTTGTAGGTGCTAGTGAAGCTGCCAGTGTTGAAGGGACTGTTGTAGACTATAGGGATGACATTTGCAGAAGTCGTGGCAATGTCAGTTTGTTTTAATTGGATCAAATTATCTAATTATTTCTCTATTTCACTTAGTTTATCATTGATTTTGAGGACCAAGTCCATCAACTCCTCATGCTTGTGTTGGGTTTCCAAAACTTCCATCATTTGAGGATGTTGCAGCTGGAGTATTTTTAATTGATTCCTAAGGGAAACAATATCATTGTTCTTCTTTTTTATGAGCTGCTTTGCAACCTTAATATCCTTGGGATCATGTCCCAATTCAATGACTAAGTCTTACAAAGACTTAATCCTAGTATCCTTGGCCTATGAGTAGGCCTTTTGCAACTGCAACTGTGCTGAGATATTCTTTAATCAACTTTGTAGATTAAGGGCAGTTGTGGCTTTACCTGTAAGGGTGGAGTATATCATCTCTCCAACCTATTTATGCAGTTCTATTTGGTCTATGGGATGAATATCCCTTGCCAGTACTTCGAAGTCGACCCTCTTGAAGTCTGATGATGTCTTGGGTTGTTGTGTTGTAAGCTTAACAAAGGACATCTGCAACTTCCCCTCCTTGATGTCAAAATCTAACATCATCATTGTTTGATTTGTGGGAGTGAGATTTACGTAATGAGCATAGGTTTGAGCTTTGAGCTTCTCATCCCTAATTTTAATGTCTTTATACCTGTCCTTCAAGCCTTTGTCCCTATCAACATGCCTACTGAATGAGGACACTTCCAAACTTATCTCCCTATCCAATAACTGAGTATGTGATGTGGATGGGTCTTGCATGTCTATAGAAGGAGTTGTGGCCCTGCTTCTGTCTATTTCTGTGGTGGTCACTTGTACTGATTCTTCTCTATCATCTTGTTCAGTAACAGGATTGAGTCTTTGCCTCTTGCTGTGACCAATTTCACATTGTACGTCAAATGTATCCATAGGTGAGGTAGAGGTTTATTCTCTTCTTATTTTGGGATTTTTCTCCTCGTTCTAAGGAGTTTGCATCACTAGAGGGCTGGTCATGGCTACTTCTTATTGTTCTAGTACATGCAGAAAAGAGCTCTCATCAAGCTACTTGTCCAAATCAATAAGAGGATTTTCTACATCTAACCTTGTGTTCTCTATCTGATTGGCATATGCCTCTATCTATGGTATAGAGTGGTGGATAAAAGGTCCTAGATTTACTTTTTTCCTTTTCTTGGTAATGAATTCTAAAGGGTCATATATTCATACAAAAATCCTTTGGAATTTCATGCCTTGCAGAATCAAATCTACCTCTTCCCTGCCTCTCTGGAATTTCATATGAAGGGGACTAACTGGTCTTTGATTTTGAAATGGTCCTTCTTCTTGGCAGTGACAAAGTTGACTTCATCTGCATTGAGAATCTGTCTGTAATACTCTAAGTCAAACAACCTCATAGGTAGGTATCTTGGAAACCTAGATGGTGCAATGAGGCAACCATATATTCTTATTTCTATGTGGTTTTGGTAAAGGTACCAATCTCGCACTTTGGTTTTCTTGGTTTGCTTGGACAGTTGGAGGACTCTTTATATCTCTGGAATAATCCGAGGTGGAGGATTTCCAGTCAGCATAGTCATGATTGGATACACAAAAGAACCTATGAAGTCTCAGTATGTATATGGTGATCCAAACATATTGAATAGTGGGGTCCAAAAGATGATGGATCTGGGCTGGCCTCTTGTATCAAGCTTCTAGAGAGTGAAAGGAAACTTGTCCATCTGATAATACAAAAATAGGTGGTACAATATAGACGAGTATTTGAGTACTCTCTCAGTGCTCATTCTTGTGAACTACTCATGGATTCTGTCAGCTATGAATTTGGCATAGTCATATTTGGTTGCAAGAGGTTGTCCTGGGGTATAAATGGACATAATGGCAAGTATAAGTTCATCAATGTATTAACTAGTAGTGTAACCCAAAACACATGATATCATGGTCACAATGTACTGGCCCAATTTAGAGAAAATAGTAGTAATATATGGAGGGGGTCCTTAGGAATGTTTTTTTCCTCTACAATGAAGGTTTGGAACAACTCGGCAATCTTGATGGGGTTAGATTAGGATATTGGTCCAACAAGCCTCCAATTGAGAGTGGGGTTAGGTTTGGTCCTAGTTGGAAGTGCAAAATTTCATTTATAGACTCAGTTGTCATAGTGAATAGAACCTTCTAGTCATGCGACATTACGACTCTATGCTTGGGGATGTAGCATGCATAGCACATATGAACAACTTCTAGAAATATATGTACTTGCGGGAGCTGGTATCTGGGTAAATTGGACTCCCAAAGGCCAATGTCATTTGTATGTTACAAGTGTCTCTCTTTTCTTAAGTAATGGATTTTGAGCAGGAGCTCTGTTGCACTAGTATCTTTGATCTGGAAATCCTTGTGATCCAGGGGAAGGTGGTCTAGGTCTAAGGTGAGGTGTAGAGATATGCCTTACATTGATTGCGATTGGGGTAGCCATACTCAGTCCTTGTGGATTTGAGTTTGTTTGGTATTTGGATTCTTTTTTGGGCAACAAGAGGTTTTGGAGAAGGTTTAGGTTCACAATGTTGGAATTAAAGTAAAATTGATGGATTTTACTTAATTAACATAGTATTGAGGTTGCAATAATTTGGAATTTGACAAGGGGACTGGTATTTTATGGTAAAATACCTGGAAATAGGAAAAATTGGTTGAAAATGGTGGTTGATGGCAGCTGTAAAGATTCGTATGGTTGTGGTATGGACTGCGAAGTGAGTTGGGTTGTCTGCAGCATTTTTAAAGCAATGATGAAGGTCTATGAGAAATTTCTTCGTTTGCAGAGGTCACAATAGATTCTAAGTTCTCAAGAGCAAATGAGTGAAAAAAGTGAAAAGAGGGGTAAACGGGCTTTTATAGAAAAACATTAATTTTTTGGTGGGTCCATTAACTAATGAACAGTGGGTAGTTTTTTCGGTTACATGGGGAAGAACTTTTATGAGGTCACCGCATCGATTTTGAGGGTGAAGTGCTTTTTAAGGGGGCTCACTCGATCTACTTGATCGCGTGACACATAGCATAGAGGGGGTCTCAAAAAATCGCCTTATCAGGTGGGTAAAGGATGATAATCAGCTTCGGTCGATATGGCTATGAGCATAGGATGAGGGGAAGGGAGATCGTATAGGAGTCGGTTGATGGAGTTGGATAGAGATTAACAAAAAGTTTTTCAGGGGGGGCATGGGTCTAACCACTGGAGGTATAGGACTAGCTTAAGACTTAACCTTAGTCTTAACTAATTGGGGAACTTTAATAGATGTTTAGGCAATGGGGTGAGGTTTTAATATTTTTTTGGATATGGGGGTGATTATATAGTTTATAATTAAACTAAGGGGTGGGGTTATTTACATAAAGGAGTTAAATTTATACGAGATAATGGGTTTTTTTGGGAATTTCTATATATTTTAAATTTGAAAGTTAATATGAGGTGAATGAGCATAAGGGTTATGGCATTGAAGTATATGAAATTTTATGCGCTTTACATACACTTAGCACTTAGGATAAAATGCATTCGATGGGTTTTTATATGAAATATGTTTTGTCATCGGGTTTTCAACATTTCCAAGGTAAGTGAAGTTTAACTTAGGAAAAGGGGTTTTTGAAGGGGGGTGAACTAATTATAGGGGACTTTAACACCTTATATCCTTAAGTCATCAAGATGAGAAGTCAAAGAAATTCTCTGAGCCTTTTTGACTTAAAGGATTCTAGGTATTAGAATTTTTTTTTATGGAAGTGAAATTAGTAATTTTTCTAGGTATTAAAAAGGAATGATGGGGAATAAATCATTTTTGAACTTGTAAACCATTACTTATGCTTTGTAAAATTATCATGTACATTTGAAATATATCATTTAAGCATAAAAGTTGTGCTTTCATCAAGTCATATTTGTAATAGTGAAACCTTTCTACTACTTACCCATTCACCTACCCTACCATTTTTTCTTCTTTTGTTTGGGTGCATTTAGGCTAGCAAACCTTTATTACTCATTTTTATTTTACAAATCAAACTATCTAATTCTAACCTTATATCATCCAAGGGCTCAGATTAAACTACTGAGCTCCTTTTATTATCTTTACCTAACTGTTTGGTCAGATTTTATTCTCTAACTATAGACATTAAAATTGAAAGAATGAATAGCCAAGATTAAACAATTTGACTCTCATGGATTGTGGCATAAATTACATGCTGCACATAATTATTATGCATAAAAGTAAACAGTAGTGGCATTTAAGCTTGCTCATTTTAATGGTTTCTTTTTTCTTTTTATTTTTTGGGGTTCATTTATTCTCATTTTTTGACCTTCCTTCATTCTTTTTGTCCTTTGATTTTTCTTTTAGGACATACCTTCTTTACATTTTTTAATCTATTAGTATGAACTACATTTGCAAAAAGCAAAGATATGTACAATATTACAAGGCTTTAATACCACCAAGTCAATAATATGAAACCTATCAGTATAAGAATCTAATAGAGGATATTTAGGATTTAGTCCAATAGATTAAGGATCTAAACCAGAATTAGTTTAACAGAACCTTTTGTATAAATGTAAGCCTAAAAGGAATAGAGAGTCAGTAGTAGTAGATAGGAGTCAGTCAGGAATCAGAGAGTCAATCATTAGGCCTATGGGCAGGAGATGAAAGGCCACTGATATAGAAAATTAGGCCAAGGAAGAAATTCCTATGTAGATGTTTGTTTATTAATACAGATAACTTGATTGTAAGTCTATGTGATATGTATTGAGTAATTGGATTATAATCTGTGTGTGAACTAGAGTAATTCTGTGTAACATAGGTTGTAGTTGTGCCGAATCTGAGAGCGAGGATAGTACTCAAAGGTGTATTGCAATGATCAGACAATGTTGAAGTTTGATCAAAACTTAGGAGTCAAGAAGAACAAAGTTTGGAAGGAGATCGAGATCAGAACAAGTGAAGATCGTAAGGTGAAGACAAATACACAGGCATAAATCTGAATGGGTTATTACATAGTAAGAAGAAAAAGAATGTAATGGTGCAGAGGAACTGTTAAATCTGTCAGGTCAATGGGTGAAGGTTGTGTGCGATAGATGGCTAAGATTAAGTCACGCAGAATAAGTCATGAAGATGAATGGCGGAGATTAAGACCACGTCCCGAATAGAAGAGCGGTCTTCGCAGGAAGGTAAGCAGATTCTCGTGCACCCTAATGGTGGTAAGCGGTCTTTCAAAATTTCACATGATTATCTCTAGTAGCTGGCACGTAGCAACCGGTGGAAAGAGAAAACCACTTTTCTCGCGTGCCTTCGGTCTGATAACCATCGTGCAAGTATCTGCACGAGATTGCACGATAAATATTGGATCAAGCAGGGTTAATCAACGATGGAGATTGTTGGGCTTATTGGCAAGCAGATGCGTGATAACCGTTAGACTGGAGAGATAGATCAATGGTGGATATCAGCCAAGATTATTGGCGATTGGGTGACGCGATGACCGTCAGATTGAGGAATGAGATCGGCGGAAGAGGTTGAATGTGATAAAGCAAGCATCGATATACATGCAATGTTTTGGAGAATGGTGAAAAGGTAAGGTTTTAAGTGTGATTATGAAATATTGCTATTATATGGAAATTATAATAGAAATAAGTGTAATTAAAGGTTTTTGCTAAAGTTGATAACTTCCAGTTAGATATTTGAATGAAATAATTAAATGTTGGTTGAAGAGGGTTTTCACCATGGTTATTGGTGTATATTATGGGACATGATAGATACGCCATTTGAAATGTAATTTTATTTGCATATTATGGGTATATACATCTCAGGCTGCATCATGATGGTATTTGCAGCCTAGGCTAGCAACATTTGGTATCAGAGAAAAACAAGGAAATTCTCTGTGTAATAATTCTTTGAGGAAACTTAGAACAAAGTTATGTTTTGAAGATGTGTATGCAGGCAAGAGGAGATCAGATTTTTAATCTGACAAACAGTAGGCAGACAAAGATAAACTATAGAAGAATTTGTAGATGTAAAAGAAACAAAGAGCAATACATTCAAAGTGCAGGTGAATGGTAGAACAAGATCATGCAAAGGTCTTAAATATAGTGGCATAAGAAGGTGATAAAATTGCAACAACCTAGAGCAAGGAGTGCTCAATTGGTTCTAGAGGAAAGAACTAGAGAGAGATGTTGAAAACCCGAGTTCAGAGGAGAGAAGCTTAGTGAGGCATGTGTAGCAAGATGGAGACTTGTTACTGCAGAGGTTTTGTTGCAGCTCATAGAAGGTTATAAAGGAAATTCCACAAAGGATGTGGGTAGAATTTCTAAGGGATGGAGAAAGTTGGTAAGAATTTCTGAGTGAAAGAAGAGGTGATCAGAACCTAGCATTTCACTGTGATTGAAATACAAGAGGACAATTGTGTTCTTAAAAGGTGTAGATGACTTGAAGCCTAGAAGGAGCAAAGAAAAGTTCTCAAATACGTTCCAGAGATAGAGAAACAAGTGCTTGCCAAAAGACCAAGTACATAGGAAAGCTTGGCGAGGTAAGTGACAACAGGGAGAACTTGCTATTGCAGAGGCTTTAATGCAACTCATAGCAAGTGAGTAAGGAAATCATGATGATAGAGAGGAAGATGACTACTAATAGTCATAATATGGATAACAGAGATTCTCAGGAGGACCACAACAGAATAAAAGTGAATAATGAGAATGCCAAGGAAAATGGCAAGAGAATGAGTCAAGAGGAGTGTGACAAAGAGATTGCAGAGTTAAAAGAAGAACTCAATATATTAAGCATGATACTAGAGGAAGACCAAAGACAAGGTTGGGTCTTGAGGAAAAAGGCAGTGAAGTGGCCTAAGTTACTAAAAAGGCTACAACAGAAGCAAGTGAAGTTCCTGGTGGAAGAACTCAGAGAAGCTATGTTAGAAATGGAAGTGTCCATTTGTCAACCAGAATAGGGTGAAGTTCTGGGTGAAGATGAAGAATGGATATCTGTGGAAGATCTTATGAATCGTATGAAGGATTCAAGACATCAGGGAGATATGATGACTGAAGCATCAAGTGAGACCACAAGGTCTTATGTTTTTAAAATTGATAGTTTGTTTGTGAATGCAGGTATGGTACTAAAAAGGGGATTTGTTGCTATAGAGACAACTAATGACCATTGTTATGATCAAGAAGTATTTTGTGAACTTGAAGGAAATTGGGATGATTATTTTTCATTCCGTGAAGTTGAATTTGAAACTCAAATAGAGACGGAAGGTCAGGATCTTACTCCGATGAAGAATGAAATATTGTCTCAGAGAGGTAAACTAATGAATTTTATTAATGTTATTGATGAAGAACAAATGCAGGAGAATATTAATGCAGAGGATGGGGCAAGGATAGCTCTTGAATAAGGTTTACAGAGAGAAAATAAGACAAAATGCATTGAAGAAAAAGGACATCTACTGAAAGATGATAATTGTTGGGTTGTGTTATATTCTTTCCACAATTAGCCCATGTAGTTAACCGATGCTTAGAGGGGGGGTGGACCCCCCCTTTGTTGCATCGACTGCGTAGCAGGGGGAGTCACAGGGGTTTTGAGGGGTGCAGGTAAACCCACTTTATGGGGTCTGGGGTAGCGCCCCGGAAAATTTAGGTTTTGGACCCTATGTTAGGTTGGTCATACCCACCTATGGTTTTGTGCATGATTTTCACACATGGTTTTGGATGTGATGGTTTTCGGTCCATAGTTTTGGATGCGATGGTTTTGGCTCCATGGTATTTGATGTTTCGGCATGTATAAATACGTATTGTAACACTGAAAGGAACATAATGAAAAATCAAGCTGGTAGTCTCAGTTTTGGGATCCAGGGGAAAATCTTTATGTATATGTGTTTTACGTGTTATGCTCTTACATTGTTTATTTTCTATGTTTTAGAATTCGTATCAAGGTAATTTCTGTACGGGGTTAAAACCTACATTAAGAAAGAAGAAGACTATGCAAAATATTTAGGAAAGGGAGAAAGGACATCTAATTATTTGTCAATAGCAAAGGAAGGTATGGAAAATAGTGTGAAATTTCCAAATTCTACTCCAATTGAAATTATTGAGTTATACAAAAAATTAGACTTTCAAAGAAGGGAGTTGGAAAATCAGAGGAAGTATACTCAAGATAAATTGCTAAAAAAGGAAGACAAATAAATTGTCATGAGTGACAATCATAAGGAAAAGGGTATGGTAATAAATGTTCAGAAAATTAACGTTACAGAAGATGAAGTTCATTATTGTGAACAAGAGCAGAGAGATATCATTGAAACAATGATATGAAGGAGAGTTTAAATCAGCATACTGATGTGTTGACAAAGAGATTGAAGGAAAACTCAGAGTAGCATACTGAGATCTTGTTAGAAAGGGAAATGGTAATGAGGCCTTATATTCTTAATTCTGATAATTGTTTTATGATTACAGGATTTGAAGAAGATGAGACATACATGTTTCAAAATGAAGAGTTAGTTTTAGAACTAAAGAAGACTGGAAGTTGTCAGGACAGACATGCTGATGAGGAAGAAGAAAAGCATGAAGATACCGCGCTTGAAGAATTTAAACTAATTGTTAGAATCAATCAAGTAAATGAAGGACAATTATTGAGGGTTGTCAATGAAGAGGAAAGAGCATACGATGGAGTTGTTGAACATCATAGTCATGTATTTGAGAGGAATCAAGTATAAAGGAAATTGGAGGAATATTTACTTTTTGATAGTAAATTTACAGATATTGAACAAAGGTTGGTAGGAGATTCACAAGAATGTAAGGATGAAAGGGCAGCACTAAAAATCCAATAACTTCAAAGAGAAGACAATAAACAACAATTTGAAGATGAATACACAGAGTACAACAACAAATGGCAGAGTATGTACCATCCCAAGGATGTGCTGGAGATAGAGATTGAAGAATTATGGCAATTAATGATGAAGTAGTCCAGATGAAGGAGAATGAAAACAACAGGTGTTGGGTTGTGTTATATTCTTTCCACGACTAGCCCACATAGTTAACTAGCGGGTTAGAGGGGGGCAGAGCTCCCCCCTTCGTTGCACCGATTACATAGTTGGGGGGTCACAACGGGTTTGAGGGGTGCACGTAGTCCTCGTTTATGGGGTCTAAGGCAGTGCCATGGAAAATTTTGTTTTTGGACCCTATATTAGGTATTGTAGACCTACCTATATTTTTTTGCATGGTTTTCGCACATGGTTTTGGACGTGATGGTTTTTGGTCCATGGTTTTGGACGCGATGGTTTTCTGTCCATGGTATTGGATGCTTCAACATGTATAAATATGTATTGTAACATTGAAAGGAACATAACGAAAAATCAAGCTAGTAGTCCTGATTTTGGGATCTAGGGGAAAATATCTATGTATATGTGTTTTATGTGTTATGGTCTCGCATTGTTTATTTTTTGTGTTTTAGAATTCATATGCAACTAATTTATGTATAGGGTTAAAACATACATTTGGTATCAGAGCTATTTTGGCTTCAAGGGGACACCCTTGTTGCTGAGGGGTTTTGCTCAGGCATATGGTAGACCCTGTTCAGTGGGAGATCCGCAGGTTCGATTCTGGTGGAGAAAGAAGATGGTGAATAGTGGAAATATAGAGATTGAGAAATTTAATGGTCAAAGTTTTGAGTTATGGAAACTCAATATGGAGGATATGTTGGTGGATAAAGATCTGTGGGTCACAGTAGATCCAGGTACTAAACCAATGATAGTGTCCGATGAAGAATGGAAGAATTTGAATCGGAAGGCTAAGAGCACAATACGATTATGTGTCTCAGATTCAGTATTGTTGAATGTATCAGGGGAAGCTACAACAAAGGATTTGTGGGACAAGTTAGGGACTTTGTACCAATCTAAGTCTATGATGAGTAAATTGTTCCTACGAAAAAAGCTGTAAAACCTGAGGATGAAAGATAGAGACTCAGTGATAGAGCATCTTAACGCATTTAATACTATGGTAAGTCAACTATTATCTATTGATATTAAATTTCATATGAAGATAAGTGCATCAAATTGTTGTGTTCTCTACCAGATTCGTCGGATAGTTTGCTTATTGTAATAGGTAGCAATGCAACTTCCCTGTAGTTTGATGAAATAGTCTCATCCTTGTTGACGGAGGAGATGAGATGGAAAAAGATGGAGAGACAAAATGGTGATGCCTTATCTGTATGAGGAAGTTCCGAGAATAGAAACAAAAATAAGTCATTGAGCGGGAGATCTAAATCTCTAGGAAAACCTGTAAGGGTGGTGTGATGGAAATGCGGAAAGGAAGGGTACTACAAAAGGGATTGTAAATCTAAAGTTCCTGATAAAGGAAATGGATCTGATGATGCTCCTTCTTCAGAGGTGAAAACCACCTCAGATGAAGGTGGGGATGTGTACTTGGTTTCTTCAAGTACACATGAAGATCATGAGGCATGGTTGATTAACTCATGTGCATCGTTTCACTTCACTCCCATAGAGAGTGGTTCTGTGAGTATGAGAAATATGATGTTGGTGATGTCTACTTGGGGGTTTCCAGGAAGGCTAGAATCATTGGTCGTGGAAAAGTAAAGTTGAAGTTGCAAGGTGGAAGGGTTAGAACACTTCCAGGAGTTTTTCATATTCCTGCATTGTCCAGAAATTTGATTTCCGTAAGCAAGATGGATGATGCAGGTGTAAAAAGAATGTTCGAGAAGGATACCCACAAAATGGTTCGGGGAGTACTGGTATTGATGTAGGGAGTTCGGATTGGAACTCTGTACAAGCTGTAAGGTAGCACTGTTATTGATGGGCTGAACAGTTATGTGGTTCTTGAAAGTGGAGCAGAAAATCTAGTGGTCTCTAGAGAGAAGACCATCAAGGATAATTTTAGGGGCGAATGTTTGCCCTTTGGCGAAATTAAGGGGTTTTAAATTTTTAGTGGGCGAATATTTTGTATCATAGTACATTTTTACAAATCACCTCAAATAGCCCACCTTATATAAAGGGAGAGGGTAAAAAAGGTAAATTTAGCCCTTGAAATTAGGAGTTACAACCTTCCATTCGCCCATTTTCAAGAATAGGTTTTATTTAAGTGAATCCATTCGCCCATTTTCAAGAATAGGTTTTATTTAAGTGAATCCTATGGGCCCAAATACCATATTTATAAAAGAGATATGGTAAATTAATAAAAAATATAAATAAATGAGAGGTATGTAAATAAATAAAACATTCATTATATTTACTCCGTAAGTCACCTTATATACATGCAAGGGTGTAAACAAATAAAAATATAAGTAAAGTGGAGGTATGGTAAATAAATAAAACGTCTTTTTATACTTACTCAAAAAGTATGGTAAATAAATAAAAATATAAATAAACTAGACGCATGGTAAATAAATAAAACCTCTTTTTATATTTAGTCCATAACCCTCGTTCTATTTATGAAAGCTCAAGAAAGAGGTTTTATTTAAGTGAATCCTATGGGCCAAATACCATATTTATAAAAGAGGTATGGTAAATTAATAAAAATATAAATAAACGAGAGGTATGTAAACAAATAAAACATTCATTATATTTACTCCATAAGTCACCTTATATACACGAACACTCAAAAAATGGGTTATATTTAGGTGAAACCTATGGGCAAAATACTATGGGACAAATACCATGGACTAGATTGTTATTAATACCATGCAAAAAAAACCATTATTAACCCTAATATTAGAATTAATAAAAATATGGCACATGGTATTGACCCATGGTATTCACCAAAATGGCACATGGTATTGACCCATGGTATTCACCTAGAATGTAGCCTATTTAAATGGGGGAATTAAACTAGCATAGATCATCTTTAATGTGGATCTACTAACCCCCGAGAGGTATCAAATATCGTGATATGCAAACTAGCATAGAGTGAAAAAATATTTGATCCCTCAGGGCTGGATCAAGAGTAAAAATGGATGTTCTAATTTAATATATGTTAAACATT